>JAAGAY010138887.1:0-43816 GCA_011801015.1 Ardeotis arabs
AATCCCCTTCCAAAAAAAAAAAAAAAAAAGCCCAAACCAAACCCGAAAAACAACACTTAATTTTTTTAAGCCTTTCAAAGAGGAATTGATAGTTCGGAAGGAGGAAGAGAAAGCAATGCCTGAATTCAAAAGGCAATACATGTGCTTGGATTATCTGAACTCCTATTGAGTTTATTTACTTGAAGCAATAGGTGATAATGAAGCTTGTCTCTGTATTTTTGACTAGGGGGTGGTGTTCACCCAGAGCCTCCTGCTGATATGAATAACTTAGGACACTCAAGTGCTAGTTGGGGAAAAAAGTAGATTAAGAAACTTCTGAATTCAGTGCTTGACCTCTGAATTGCAACTGCCAGCTCAACTGTGCACCCTGTCACCAGTTTAAAGAACCAAACAAAACCAGATAAAAGATGTGAGCTATTGAAACATAAAACTGTAATCAGAACTACTTTGTCTTTTGAGGGATGCTTATTTACTTGCAAGAACAGCGTGGTCCTTCAACTTTGCTGAACTCTTTGTATTCATAGTCTTAAATCCTTTGTACACAGTAAAGCAGAAGTAGCTGAAATTTAACAGTAAAGATTTAAAAAGAGGAGCTTGGTGAAGTAGGAGGAGGTTGCGGGTATGCTGTTCCAGGTAATATATAAATGTTAGTATCTCTAATTGTCAGTTTTGGAAAGTACCTTGCCTGCCTTAATGAGCTAATAGTTGGTGTAAGCATGCAAAATATTCTAGACATATAAAGGAAATTCTGTAAAAGACATACTAATTTATTAGGAGAGTATTTCAAGTTTTCTTGTTTATCTGTTATGACTTTTAAAATTATTTTTTTATATAATGGAAGCAGAAGCTCCGAGTTTGATAGTCCAACAAGCATCCAAAAGTGGGATAACCTGTATGTTAGTATTCTTTTGAATTCTTTCTGACCTTTATCTTATCTATGAAATTTATTTTTAAGTATCAAACCACTCCATTAAATCTAAGGATAGGGAACTTAGACGTCACATGTGGCATAAAAGCGTGTTGAATGATCTGCACTGCTGCTTTGAGATCCTTTCTTGCTGTTTGAGGAGAGGTAGGAAAATTAAACACATATGCATCAGAAAAGCTGACACTTTATGAAGATTTAATAAAGAAATAACTGGTCTTATTCTCTACGTGCCTTTTTTTCCTATGCACACGCAGAAACAGTTTAGTGCAGTATTAAATAGCCTACAAGTCAAATAAACAGATTTCAGAATTCATCCCCTTAATATGATGTGTATCTGGTTTCCACCTCCCTCCTCTGGTGCAAGGAAATGAAGATGGTATCCAACCCTTAAAAGAAATAATCACTGCACAAATGTAAAAATTTCTTTCCAAGACCCCTGATCCTTTCTGGCTGCAGTGGACTATCAGCTTGCAATACCTAATTCGCTGCCAAAGTCATTACCTGTTATCAATATTTAAGTTATTCCTGGTCACTTTTTCTGTTTTTCCTGGAATTGTACTGCCCTTTATGTGATTTTTCCCTTTTCTTTCCCAGATGTTGCATGTTTTTTGGTTGAGAAGAAAAGAAAGAGTCTAGCTCAGGAAAGCTGAGCTTTGTCAGCTTTATTCCTTTTTCTTTCTCATACCCGTCTTGTGGACATCTATAGTTGGTTTTGCTTGATTGAAGAGGGATGATGATTAATAAATTAACTTTTGTAAGGTAGTATATTTGAGCAGGATCTAGTCATGCTGGTATCACTGTGCAAATGAACCGTTACTTGTGATCAGTCTGAGATCCTGGCTACGTCATTTTTTGTATTAAATATTTTAATAAATGGAACCTCATTTTGGTAGAAACCCTAGTTTAAGGGTTGCATGTTTCTGTAGCATGTCTGTCTTTCAAGACTTGCTCTGTTTATCACTGGGATTTTTTTCCCTGCTATGTTATCCAGCTGATGGGTGGCAAGGGCTTTCACTGCTCTGTAGAAAACTAGTATTTCAAACACGATATATATTCTGTCTTTGAGAATTTTTGGAAAATTTCAAAACCAGATGACAGGACTCCAGTGGCAGAGGTATCTTTGCATTAAAGCAGTCTTAGTGTCTGACTCTGCTGCCATTGAACTCATCATTACACTCTGATTTCTCTGGAGTTGCTTGAGGTTACAAGAAGTAATTACATATATGCTTGAATTTTTATGATAGATATAGTGTCATCATTTGTATTGCTAGAAACCATATGGTCATTGTTAAGTATGATCTAATGGTACCGTACGTCCTAGAATTTTATCTTTTGACAAATAATTAGCAGAAACACTTATTACAAGGTATAAACGTGTATTGAAAAACTTTTGTGTAAATGTGTTTCTACCTATATAAGCATTCAAATTCTGCAATATGTTATAGAATAGATTTGTTATCATGGTTTGGAGGTGATCATGTATTCCGCAGGTAGCCTAAACAGAAATTATTGGCCTGAAGTATACTGGCATTTCAAGAATAAAACCCTACAGTCTGTGATTTCAAGACCTCTAGGGAAGCAGGCTATACCGTCAGCTAGTTAGTGACGGGAATGCTATAGCATTTTCTCCCAAAAGTTAAAACTGCCCTCTCTGAAAACCTGCAAAATACTTTAAACTTGAGCAATTTGTCCAAATCTCCCTTTTTGGCTTTCATGCTAAAGAAATTCTGGAGAGAGTATTTCTCACATTTTTGCGGAAGGAAGAAGGTATTTTTCACAGGAGCTCTGATGCTGGCAGCTGTTAGAAGTTGATTAGAATCTTACTGTTGAAGTAAATTCTTCCTGTAGAGGTGACTAGTTACTGCACCATAACTATCTGATTACATAGGGATAAAATTGATTTTGTTGTTACATGTCCAAGGAACTTAACATGTTGATATTCTCTTTGTAGCAGTATATGTTTAATACCTATAGATTATTTCTTTTTCATAAAATTTGAGAATCTCTTGCTGTTTACTGAACATGTTGCTTCCATGCCTTCAAAACGTTTTATAAAACTATTTGCTTAAGTAAGTGTTGTTGCATTTCAGTGGATTCTGTAATTTAAAAATGTTAAGACCACAAATTACAGCTTGCTTTCGAGCTGTCCAAGCAGTAAAGAAAAATGTATCTTCATTATATGAAGCTATTTTAGACTATTTCTTGTATTACCTGTTAACAGTAAACAAGAGAATATTCTCTATAGAAAAAATGCTGTATATAGTAATTTTTTTTTACTGTATTCAGTTTCACTTTTAAAGGCTGTAGATAATTGAACTGTAGCACACAAGTACTTCTAATTTCTGTGCTTTTCTCATGAAGATAAATACTCAGATAAACACCAGTGTAGATAGACAGTAACTGAAAATTATAATATATCTGCCTACTTATGTTTGGAGGAAATACTGTTTGTGTATCTTCGCAGAAGAAAACTTCTCTGAGAAGTCTTAGTTTGAAGGTAATGCTGCCCAGTGGTAGATGGGATGCTTATATTGTTCACAGTGAGCCAGAAATGATGTAGCAAGGAGGGTGGGACTAGTGGGGCTTGATGAGTTATGCTTGAGAAGTTCATACAGACAGCTAGAAGGTGATGGCAGGAAGAATGCTCAGTTAACGAGGAGACCTGCTTGGATTAACCTAACTCTGGATCATTTGTACATCAGTGCTGAGTTTGGATCTGAACCTCAGATAATCTTTACATTACTCCAAAATATGTGAATTATCCTCCGTATTTGTGGGGAAGTGTGTACTTTCAGTGGTTTTGGAGGCATTTGTGACAAATTGCTGTCTTTCCTAAGCACATAGAACTTGGCCAGTTTATTGGAGCTGAAACTAGGAAAGTGCTTCCTGCTGAGCACGCTGTAGTAAATATTAGCAGACCTTGATTAAAATATAATTTGAGTAGATTATTACTGCAAATTCTCTGTGAGCTGTTGTATTAACAATGATTTCTGGATCAGGAGTTTGTAGGCGTTTCTAATGATTTTTGTTCTGTTAGATTGATCAGCATCACTATTCCTTACCAACTGCATGTGCCTGCCTCTCAGGCGTCTCTCGTCAGCCCGTGACCTGCACAGGGCTTAAGGCCAGAAAAAAATCCAGGAAACAGCCCAGGCTTAGCATCCTGGTGGGAGAGCACTGTCTGTAAATGGAAGATTATAGCAACTGCTACGTTACTTAGCTTATATGCACGTCTGTGCTTATGCAGGCCCTGTCGTGTAGCCTGACATGAGGAGCCCTGCACGCTGGGAAAAGTAATCAAGAACCTTTTCACAACAAAGTACATTTCCATGGAGCTGCTCCCACTGCATTACCAGCTTTATTCATACCGTAAGGGTAGCTGGAATTGCATAGATAAAATCCCATTCATCCTTTTGAAATATTCTTCTTCTGGTTGTCTTCCTCCACATGGTAATGCAGAAAAGGGAGAGAGCTGTAGTGGTGGTAGTTCATGTAGCCTGATGGATGTGTTCACAGGATCACAGAAGAGTCTAGTCTGGAAGGCACCTCTGGAGATCATCTGATCCAAACCTCTGCTGAAAGAAGGGCCGTAGAATAGGGTCTGCTTCCCTGTCAAGCTGTCTTGAGTATTTCTAGCAAAAAGGTTTCCAGCAGTTGTCTGGGAAGATTGTTAAGTTTAATTGCCGTCACAATGGAATTGGGTTGGTTTTTCTTACATAAAGAAGGAATTCACCCTGAAGGAACTCATGCCTTTTGCCCCTTGTCCTGTCATCATGCACTCTTGTGATGGTAGTGCCGTGATCTTCTCTCTAACTGCCATGTAGGTATTCAAATAATTCTTTATCTGTGTTAGGTAAAACCTAATGTGATCGCCAGATGTCATAACACTTCAGAAAACAACTGCGTGTTCTGTAACTGGTTAAATGTGCTTTCCATACTGTCACATCGTTTTTAATAGTCATATGGAATTGCTAAATCATAAGAACAACCTGTCCAAAGCTCTTCTCAAAGTGAAGGAGAGATCAGCACAAAAAGCACCTTATTTTAAAAGGAAGAAAGCTATTGGAAGGTGACAGCTGGAATTCCAGTGCTTAATCTGTGTAATTAAAACTTTTATAAGGAGCAGGAAAAGCAGGTTGGACTTGAGGTAGTTTTAGGAGTTAATTAGCAAGGTCTTTTTGAATATTAAGAATGCCTTTGAAGGATAAAGTTTTGAAAACTAGTTCAGGGCTTTCAAACAGCATAAATTAAGGCAGAAACTTTTTTTTTGCACATCCTCTAGATGCAGACAGAATCATCCACCCTAACTGTGCCATTTCCTTCCATCAGAAATATAATCATACATCCTCCTCAATGTCTGATCTTCATAAGGATTTATTAACTTACTAGCAGTGCACTGGTAATTGAACTGGAAATAATATTTTGCAGGGTTGGTGGTTTTTTTTCACATTCCCAAGTGCAAATATTCAACTCAGTAGCCTTTAAGTCATAAACTGAGTTTCTTCCCAGGCTGGATACTGTACCATCCTGCCAGTATTGAAGCCAGCATGTCCTCCATGTTTTTTTTCTAAAAGTTCTGCATTTTTACAAGGGAATGTAACTGAAAATATGGCTTACTTTCACACAGGTCTGGTGGGTTTTTGTAAGCATTTCCCAAGAAATAAGACTTAACCACACAGAAAATGTGTCCATATCTCTTAAAATGTATGGAGAGCATAGACTTGTTCTCTCTTGTGCTTTTATGGGGTTTTTTTTGTGAATGCTCTCACTTTCTTGGAAATAAGAGGTCTATGTTTTTATACTTACGCATATTGGCAAAATTTAGAATGTGTACTTTACTTTTACTCTTTTTTAATTAGTTTTTATGTACTTAGCACAGAATTTGTCGCTTGTGAGCAATTTTAAACAACTATTATAACAGCAGAGTGTATCTTGATGTAAAATTAAATAAATTCATAATTCATGTAGTATATTACCTGTGAATTTGGAAAGCAAATCAACCTATTAACAATAAATCCATCAAAGCAAGATATACTCAAAATAAGACTTTGAGTGGTAGTAAAGTTCTTGTGGGACCTCTAGACATTAAGTTTAAATAACAGTTAAGCATTTAGCTTCCCAAATTTAAAGTTTCAAAAAATACCAACAAGATTCTAAACCTCTTGATGAAGAGTCAGAGAATCCAGCCCACATAGCAGCACTGCAAAGAGGGGTGGAAGTATAAGTTGATATATCAAGTTTTACCTCTAATCCTTGCTGAATTATTTAGAAGTATACCACCAATTCCCTCATAAATCAGTACTGATTGTCTTGCTCTTTAAAAATACATTGTCCTAGAAACTCAGAAATTTATAAATAGAACGGTCCAAAAGGAAAAATGCTTTACTTCAAAGAATATGAGCCTGTTAGGGTTCCTGGTTAGAGGAGAGAAACCAATAACAAGAAAACCCAACTCCACAGTTTGTTATAAAACTACATTTTAATGGTACTTTGACTCTATAGCTGTGCAGATATGTTTATCAGTTAAACTTGTGTTCGGCATGTAGTGAAGGCCTTCATGGTTTTATAATTCAGGTATGTTAGAGTAAAGAAATTGTGGCAAACATAAAATAAATAATTTATTAATTAGTTGAGTGTGTTGTGAGTTTTGTGGTAATCCAAAAGAAAAAAAGAACTAGTAGTATTCTGGAGCACATGTGATGTCTCTTCTCTGTTATACTTGAGATTTTGGATGCCTCTTCTTTTGTTATATCTAGCTCAAAATCATAGAGGGTGATGATGAAACTTGTCAGACAGTGTGCTACTGCCCTGATTCTAGCAATTTTCAGAAGGAATTATGAAGAAATCCTTCATGTCTTGTTATACATAGGAGTACCTCAGACAATATTTGAATGTAGCAGACAAATCTCTGAGTAAAATGCTCCATGAGCAAGACTGATGTATTTAAGAACATATTTTAGACAAACTGTCTGTGGTGCAAATTACAGATGTGAGAGGTAAAACATTTCTAAAGCAAATGTCAAAACATTTTATCGTTCAAAAATACCATGTCTTTTTATCATTCACTTCATCTTGATGCTGTAGAATGCGAATATGCAGGTCTTAAAAGTAATTTTTGCTGTGCAGAAAATGAGACTGAAAAATATGTGTCTATATATTTTGCATATGTAAATGTATGTTTCTGTCTATAAAGACACACACATACATGTATACAAATTCTTTGCTGGCATAAACTTGTGTCATGAAGCTGTAAAATTTTATATTGATCCGAAGCAGACGTTAGTTCAGAACTGACTGTGCATGCCAAAATAAACCAAAATGTCAGATAATTTGTGTGAGAAAGCTAATGTGTAGTTTCAGTTTGTAAGTTTATAAACTTTCAATTTATCTGGCTTGTGTATTTTCCTTTTATGATAATCCGTGCTGCCTCTAAGTTTTAGTGTCACTTCCCCATTTATCTCTGATTGTCATACTTTGAAGAAAATGTTTAATTTACAAAATAATTGCAATTATTTCTTGAAATATTATTTCAATTTGTCTTTATTTCTCATTTTCTATACAAAAGTCTTGTTGCTACTTTTCTTTTTTGCTATGAAATTTATGGAGCAGAAATGTTCAATATGTGTACTTTTTACTTGTTATGTTTTTATATATTAACTGTACCATTTTCCTTCCTTATGACATCAGTCTATTTCTGAAGCCGTAGCATACACTGAAGTAAAATATAACTTGTCTCTATATAATCTGTAGAACCTATTGCCACAGCAGTCTGTGATTACTAGCAAACTGTCTTCTCACATTGCACTAAGATTTTTTTTTTCTTCTTTTTTTTTTTTTTTCCCCTGAGGAGTTTTTAGACATAAGGTGACGAGTTTACCCAGCTTGCCTTCCAAATTTTTCTGAGGCAAACTAGTTACATTACTTAGATCAAATTATTTTGGCTAAGGATAGGAGACACAAGCGTGGCAACTGTGAGTAAAGCTATGTATATTATTTTAATAGAATTGTGGGTATAAGTATCTGTGCTGAGAGGAGTGCTATCAGGGAAACAGCTTTTATTTAGAGTTAACACAAGTTGTTTTGCTTCACCTTTTTCTGCCTCTGAAAGCAGTAAGAATCATCACTGTCATATAACTACATCCCTCAGAAGGTGAATATAAAAGTAATGAGATATTTATTTTTACAGCATGGGGAAAAACACAAACTCTTAAAGTAAGAAAATGCTTTTCTCATCATGAAAATGGTTTTGTTCTGTTTCACACAGCTTTCATTTAATTAATGACCTTTCTTGAATAATTTGAAACTCATATTTTTGAAGGATGACAGAGCATTATAAATTTCAATTTATCTTCAATTCTTTTATATTGACAAGGTAAGGGATATAACAGTACACAAAATGCAATCAGTGTTTGTCAGTGGAATGCAGTTTTGAGAGCAGTAAGTTCTACTTTTCCCTAAATTTTTTCAAGGTCAGAAGATGCAGTCTGAAATGTTTTTGCATTTTTCTTTTGTATCCTCTGATATTTTGTTGTCACATTTTTGCGTAATAATATGCTTATTCAATACTAATAAACAATAAAATAATGAAAAATAATCAAATTAGCAACTGGAAGCTGATGATAATTTTTAGTACAGATGATTAGAAAATTACTTTCATTTCTTTATTTTTAGTGCTAATGTGGCTTAAAGAAACTTTTCTTGTCATAACTCCATTTGTTCCAAGAAAAGTGTAAATGTGTATAAGTAAATATTTCTCAGATGTGAATAAAACGTAACTTTACATTTTTACCATCCCAGATCTGTTTTCTTTTCATGTCTACCAAATATAGCTCTGCTACTTTAAACTCTGCTGTTTGAACTCCTATACAACTAGTATCAAAGTTGGCAGGAGTGTGGCCATTTTGAGTTGTTAGTCTTCACAGATACTTTTAGTTACTCTTGATTATCTGGTATTTACATTCACATATTTGTTTCAGAAAAACATGTTTTTATCCATGTAAGTCTGAAGCTTCTTTTTGAGAAAAATTAATAATAGATGCTCATATCTCTGATCATAAATTGTCATTATTAGTAGTGTTAGTATGATAAGGAAAAATTTTTTTACGTTGAGGGTGGTGGAACACTGGCCCAGGTTGCCCAGAGAGGTGGTGGATGCCCCATCCCTGGAAACATTCCAGGCCAGGTTGGATGGGGCTCTGAGCAACCTGATGTGGTTGGAGATGTCCCCGCTCCATGCAGGGGGGTTGGACTGGATGGCCTTTAAAGGCCCCTTCCAACCCAAACCATGCTGTGATTATCTCAGACAAACATAACTGAGTAAAGACAGTGATTTTATAAATAACAAAAGATACTTTTAAATGACTTCATTCTTCTTATAGTCTTGATTTGTCACTCTCCATCATTCTCCAAAGTTTAGCAATAGCCAAAATAACATTATACTGCTTCATCCTTTCATGTATTTTCCTCTGAAATAGTATCTGTGCAGTGTTATTGGATGTGTTCTAAAACACTAATTCCACTGGACTGTAAATCTGAATGTAAACAAGTAATACCTTACAAGATCTGCATTAAGCAGTGAACAGCAGAATACTTGTCACCATCTCAAGAAAAAAAAAATCTCCAGTTTCATTCACAATACTTTTCAATAGTAATGTAGAGTTTATTATAGCAAACAAAGAAAAAGAAAAATACAAACTACCTTTTTTTTTTTTTTTTTTTTTTTTTTTTTTGGAAACTACAGAGTATATTGTTAAAGTGGTGTCCAGTTTCATAGTCATAATCCAAATAAAAAGTGAATTAGTGAAGATTTTAAACACATTTGAGAAAGTTCAATTTGGAAGTGATTTCCGTACAGATAAAGCTATAATGGTCTTGTGATATGTGTCATTTTATTCTGTCAGAATTCATATCGTGTAAAGGGCAATAAGTTGTCTTTAAGACAATTTTGATTTTAAAAATACAACCTCAAAATTAGTAGACTGAAATACAGTAGTTGACTTTATTCATGCAACTTCAAATGTAGTTTGATTCTTTAAAGAATTGTTTTAAAGTAAAATATGATTGTAACAATAATGAAATGCGTATTACAGGTCTGAAACAAAGTATTTCATGCTTTTTGGGGAGAAAGGTGAAGCAGAGCAATATGAATGTGATGTCTCTTATGTCGTGCAGTGCCTGCTTCCTGCGTTGAGCAGAGATGTGGTACAGACAAGGTGACTTACCAGAGCTAAACCCACGGGCATCTTGACTTTCACATCCCCTCGCTGGATCATGTACAAATGAAAATAGACATGAATGTGGTATTTGTGTTTTATAAAACTAAATATTTAAAGGCATCCTAATAAACTTATCTTGAAAGCACTGCTGTGCGCTAGGCGTGGTATGATGACAATGTCTCTGCAAATGTTTCTGATACTGAGGTTTAGTGTTGTGATCCCTCTAACATTACACTGACATTTGCAGCCTTCGCACTGCGCATTATTGGCCAATATTGGTGATACGTGACATTCTCGCTAAGTACTGTCATGGATAATCCATCATGAAACAGTGCTTTAGAGTATACACAGAGACTACAGTCCTTCTGCAGGGACACACGTCCTTAGGAAGATTATATTCTGAGTTTAAAACTATCTATGCCCTAGAGAATTAAAATTATTAGGAAAATCCATATTTTATGCCAGTGTAAGACATCCTGTATTACCTAAATAGAAAATTTAATTTCAGGTGTGATGCTAGCAGTTTAAAATTAGCCATGTAGCTCAGCACAGCAAATTTCTTATGTGGCCCATGTATGACAGTTCTTTTGCACTCAGCTCTGGTAAAACCACTTAAATTGTTCTAAAGATCTCCAGACAAAAATGTTCTGAAGACTTTAATTGCATTAACCATGTACCTACTGATAACCTTCCAATATTCTAAAGCTAGATTCAGAAAAGAATTCTAAAAGACACAGACTTTGGGGACTGATGCAAAAATTTTTAGGTTAATTCACACTTTTATTTTTCAGTAACATGAGCAAGGAGTTTATTTCGCTTCTGTGCCCTTTAGGAAATGGGAATAAGGTCACGGACTCTTCTGCTGCTAAATAGCTGCAGGTGGATTGGACACAATCACTGCAAAAGAATTTTTGTTGTCTTTCTAAATCAGATATTTTGGTTAAACACATGCCCTCTATTTTCCTTTGGAAGAAAGAGGTGCAAAATTCATTAGGAATGGCAATAAAGCCTTGGCTTAGTTGTGTTCTGCAGCTGATGATGTTAGGAAATACGTTCTTCTTGGCTTAGGAAGAGTTGTGGACTAATTGCATGACCATAATGGAATAAACCTTTTTGTCCTCATGATGAATTAAGGATGCAAGAACTGCCTGTTGTAAGTTTTGTAGATTTATCTAGATTGTTCAGTTTTATAAACTGGTAGAACGTGTTTGTAGGTCTAATGGTTAAGCATCAGGACTGGGTTATACATAGGTATACACTTAATGTTTTCAATATAATTCAAACACATTAATTTACATTTTATTATTTTATTTACTCTGATACTGATACCATGTTTCAGAGGGAAAATTATTACTTTATTTGATCATCATCTTTTGGAACTGTTCTGCTGTAATTAACCACACAAAGTAATGAATTCTAAATTACTTTTTCAATTACTTGTGACTCAAATTATCTTAAATTTTTAAAAAATTATTTTGTCCTATGGAAAGCTTCATTGCTTTATTGGTCGTGTTATAGTAGAGCTCTAGATTAGGGTAACTTGGTTTTTAAATTAAATGTCAAATATGATTTGCTATTAGAAACATAAAATGTATGCCTGTAGTCTGAAAGAGAAAAAAGCCAGTTCAGCATCATTCAGTAGTGTATGTATGTAAAATGAGCTTTTTACCAATTATTTAATGTCTTGCAGAACAAAAAAGTGTGTGTCAGGTGTGTGTGTGTGTTTATGTACACACAACCCTACTTTTGTGTGGATGTGTCTACGTACATCTGCATATATACAGTGCTGTAAAGATAGGAATCTGCAGTGTGGTCACAGATCATCTAGAAAGAATGAATTCCATAATTTAATACTTCTCATGCAATATTAATGACTTTTGAAATGTGAAATTCCTGCTCTGTTGGTCGTTGACATCTCTGGATGAGGGGTGATGGGTGTGAGTGGATGCAGGATTGCCTGTGTTTAGTAAACACTCATGTGTGGTTCTTTGTAAATTGTGACCGTAGGAAACATCTACCTCAGCGTAACTGAGGGGATGGGGAACAGCAACAGACGAGCAGATGGGCATGGGAATTGAAATTTAATGAAGGGAATGTGGTTGGGGACTATATTATTGGTAATAGTATGAGTTACGGTTATTCAAAGTTTTCATTGACGATCTTCAAAATGAAGAATTGTATTTTCTATATTGAGATTGAAAAGACACTTCAAGTGAAAAAGGAGATCATTTTTTTCCCCTATCACGTACAGAGGTGCATTTTGTAAACATAGATCT
Organism: Ardeotis arabs; assembly: GCA_011801015.1. Lineage (NCBI taxonomy): Eukaryota > Metazoa > Chordata > Aves > Otidiformes > Otididae > Ardeotis > Ardeotis arabs. Next base: position 12,420 of record JAAGAY010138887.1, read on the forward strand.
CAGCCTTTGCCCTTGAAGTAGAGGTTTTTTTTCCTAGGAAGCTAAAATGGGAAAGTATTATTAGGTAGGCATTTTAATTAAAATATTCAAGCTGTTAGGATTTTTTTTTGACCAGACTGATATAAAGGTTTTAAGGAATGTTAATCTGAAAGAAATTTAGTGTGTGTAGTTCATTTAAAACCATAACAGTTACCATTATAACTTCTATTTGCTGCATGGAAGACAGCAATTGCATCAATTCCACAAATGCCAGCATCTGTAATGTTTTATGTTACAATTTTGGCATTTAAAATTGCAGACAGTGACTCTTTGGGGGAAGGGAGGGAAGCTGAGAGGGGAGTAAGTGCTTGGCCTGCAAAGTTTAAAGCTCTTCAGGAGCAGGACCGTGGTTCTCGTGGTTTAAGAGCGCTGTAAGGCAAGCTGTTTCCCAGCAAAGACAGCAGTCCGTATCCTCTTAACGCTTTATGCAGAAAAAGGGGTTCTTCTCCTGCCTATATCCCCAGGAGATGAACAGGAGTGGATTAAGACCTGCTCTCCTGAGCAGCTGCCAAAATGTACAATAAACATCAAAACTTATTTCCTACTCATTTTCTAATAGTCTTGACGTGAACTGCTAGCAATTCTAAGTTAAGTCACACAAAGATTTATATGCTGAAACGGGAAAGGTGGTATCAAAGATTTTTAAAGCATCTTTCATATGACGTCTCTTGTCCAAACTCTTACCAAGGTTCATGAATCTATGCAGAACACCTTCTGCATAAAAGCTTAGATCTACCACATGTATTTTTTAACATATAAACTATATTTTTACATTTGAAAAACTGTAGCGCTCTGTACTTGAAATTAGCTTGCAGGCAAAACATCATCATCCAGCACTTAAGGTTTGTGTAAACTTGAGCCTTATTTAGAGTTCAAATTTAAGATATAGATGATGGGTATATGCTGCCAGGCAAAAATATTTTTCGTAATTGATAAAGATTGATGTTTGTATATAGAAAGAGTTTAAAGGAAAAATAGCATTTTTAAAAAAATACTTTAAAAAATGTTTGCTTTTCCTTTTCAGTAAATATTAAGTTGTTTTAACGTTCCTATATTTGGTTGTTTAAGTTTATCCAGTTTCTTCTATAACTTTAATGTTTGGTATTTACCCTTTATGAAGGGAGAATACTACCCAAGCAAGTTATTCATTGATGACAGAATGATGCCTGTATATCGCTATTGAGTAGCAGAGATTACTGGATTCTCTTAAAGAAATACTTGCATTTGTTTCTTTTTTTTCTCAGTTTTCACTCTGACCTATATGTTTTCAGATTATTTTTTTTTTTGCATGTGTTGCCACTTTCCATCTTTATATTCTTAGCTATCTTTCCTCACTCACACTGATGCTGTAAGGAGCTGAATTAAAAATGTCAAAATGATCTTAAATCTTACAACTGATGTTGTTTTCCCAGGAACTCGCGTTACCATCCAGTAACATTACTGAAATTGGATTCTGTGACTGTAGAGGATCATAAATTTGGGTGCTTTTACAGGCTGAGTTCAATGCATGTTTGAGCATCTGTGTATTTTTTTTATTCCTCACTTAACTTCCCAGGTACTTTCTTGTTACTTCTGTTTCACACGTTCAGTGCAACCTGCATCTCACTTGTGTCCTCATATAATTCACTTTTAATGCCTTATCTCCCCATTACCTCTACGTATACTCAGAAGGGGAAAGATTAACTCAAACCAACGTTTACTTAAACTTCTCTATGTAATGCTGAGTTTCCCTTTATAGAACATTCAGAGAGGTGCACACACCGTACATCGATGCTGTGTGTCGAACCGGTCTGTACTAGAGAGCTGTTAATAGAATACGCATTCCTATCCTTTCCTAGAGGAAAGCTCTTCAGGTAAAATAATTCATAGAATCCATAAAGAAAAGTGGCAAGAACTTCACTGCCACAATGACCAAACAAGTTCATGGCTAAATGCAGGTATGCAAAGTGATTATTTTTGCTGAAATCTGTCATATGATACCGACATTGAAACTTATTTTTTTACTATTTGGAAACAAAATTGTGTTGCTTTCAAAAGTTCACCTCCATCAGCTCTTCCTCCTTAAACCACGTCTAACGGGATTTGTCTCCTTAATCGTAGCTAACGTAGTAGATACAGTAACACTCATCTTTATTGTAAATATATCTATGCTTTTGTAGGAATTCTTGAAGGGGTACTTGACTGGTATGCAAATATGTTCAGATTATCAGTCAAAAACATTTTCTGTTGGAAGTTTGTTGATTGACATTATGTTATATGAGCTTTTGTAGGAATTTCTTCCCCAAATTCTGTTTGTGTTTCAATCCGGTGCTCAGTGCCTATTGAAATCACATAATTCAGTTCAGAATGTTTGGAAACAGGAGGAGGAAGTTGCAGGTGAAACTTTTAGGATTAGATCAAGTGCATGTAATTCAGAAAACTCATATTTATCGAAAAACCTACCTAAAGCCTAAATAAAAAAAAAACAAAAAAAACAAATGGATTTTAAAAACAGTTTTCATTTTTCTTTTCTTGCTTTTAGTTTAAGCCGTAAGTGAAGAAAAAAGGCATTGACACATTGAACAATAAATTATTTTGGCCACTCTTTTTTTGGTGCAGGTACTGCATGACTGTGTTTTTTATCATTACTGTGTCTGCTTTTAAAGCTTCCTTCTTCCACTCTTTTTAATGGCCAGATAGTATCTCAAAATACTTTTTCAAACTGACAAAGCGGAATGGGAAGGTAGAGCAAGGGAGGACTTTAAAAGAGGATTAATTACTTCCTGCAAGTCCCAAGTTCCTCGTATAGCACTTAAGATATTCAGCACTTTTCAGTGTGCCTTTTAGGTTTTATGTTTAAAATAGCAAAGAAATAGATTTTATAGGTAAGAATGGCATCATTAGGGAACCCAGAAGTCATATAAAGTTAGAAGAAGGACAACTCAAAGAAGCTTTCACCTTTAACTCAGTCTATATTCTGCAATCCACTTAATACTTGTGATGTATACAAGTCAAGAACTGTATACACATCAAAAATTAAATTGATTAAATGCACAATTTAAATGTATGATGAATGTTGTAGCAATATATGGAAGCCTTTTGCCAATGTCAGACATTGGCAAAACATAACTGCTAAAAATAAAACTAGATTTAGGTGAAATACATGATGACAGGTCAAAAATACTGAAGGACTTGCAATGAGGAAAACAGAAATGCTCTGGTTGTCTTTCATCTTCATCCATCATTTCTGCAGATATAAAGGAGGTCTCCAAAATATTTTGTCAATTTGTACAGAAAAGTTAAAGGGGGGAAAAAAATCAAATGCACTTTATGAAAGTTTATTTGTATTTCACATTGATAGGACTTAAGATTTTGTGGAAGGCAAAAACTTGAGATTTTGCTGAGATTTCTTAAGCACTTATATATTAGTACCCAAGATCAGGGAAGTTTTCTCAGCTCTTTTGGTCTCCCTCCGTGAAATATAATTCTGTTGCAGGGTAGGGCATGTTCCCACCCCTCTTCCATTTGATATGCATTACTGAAATGGTCAGGGTAAAACAAACAAATTTGGCATCAGCAAGAATTTTTTTCACAGGTCAGATTCATGGGAACCTCTAAATCCTGTTTCAAGTTCAGACAACTGAAGGATTTCAGAGAAGCATCTGTCAGGATTTTTTATTGCAGCCAGAATGTACTGGAGCTGCCTGCAGAGCTTACTTTGGCTCTTAAATTTTCTGGTGTAATCTTTTACTCACTGCTAGGCAGAATGCTGCCCTGGTTGGATTTTTTGTGTTTATAATAACTTTGCATCAAGGAAAGGCAACGTGCGTACATTGGAGAGATAGCATTTGAATTGTTTTGAAGTATAAATATCATTAAACAATTTGCAAAATAAAAAATGAACACGGTCATATATAAATACATTATTGTTGGCTTGTACTTTGTTTTAAAGTGTTTCTCCTGGCAAAGAGAGCTCTAGGGGAGAAAAAAAAAAATCAATGCGCAGGCTGTACAGTTTCTGCATCCCCATTTTTCACGTCACTATTAGTTCTAATGTTACTTCCCTGAAGACATGACCTGAAAGCCAAAAATTTACCTAAAAATCATTTACAGCATATCCTTTTTACTAAGTTGAAATTGGTTTCTCTGTAAAATTATTTTTTAAGCACATTATTTTAACAATTTTGACCTGGTGAATACACAGCGTGATCTTGGAAAGCGATGCTGTCCTAAAGTAAGCATTATTATTGCAACATGGTCATTGGGTTGAAATTCTTTCATACATTTTCTTATTTTCTTACATTTTCATACAGGCTCTTTTGAAGGTGTGCTTGAGGGGTTCTGTTTGTCTATTTTATTTAAGTAGAGGGTAACATGGTAAAAGGACCACAGATACTAATAAAGCTTCCCATTTTGCTTGCAAACTTTTTACTGTACATATTGAAACAAACTTTTTTTGCTCTGTATTTTCTTAAAAATTAGTTACTGCCCCAAAGGAAATGCCTAAATGGACATTCTGCATTGTGTTTTTCTTATATATGTAAAATCATTTTCTTTTGTCTGAATTATCATAGAATCATAGAACAATTTGGGTTGGAAGGGACCTTCAAAGGTCATCTAGTCCAAACCCCCCTGCAAGGAGCAGGGACATCTCCAACCAGATCAGGTTGCTCAGAGCCCCGTCCAACCTGGCCTGGAATGTTTCCAGGGATGGGGCATCCACCACCTCTCTGGACAGCCTGTTCCAGTGCTCTACAACCCTCAGTGTAAAAATTTTTTTCCTAATATCCAATCTAAATCTGCCCCCCTGTATTTTAAAATCTTACCCCTCGTCCTGTCACTACAGGCCCTACTGAACAGTCTCTCCCCATATTTCCTGTAGGCCCCTTTGAGGTACTGGAAGACCTCTATAAGGTCTCCCTGGAGCCTTCTCTTCTCCAGGCTGAACAGCCCCAACTCTTTCAGCCTGTCCTCATAGGAAAGGTGCTCCATCCCTCTGATCATCTTTGTGGCCTCCTCTGGACCCTCTCCAACTGGTCCACGTCCTTCTGATGTTGGGGGCTCCAGAGCTGGACGCAGTGCTGCAGGTTGGGGTCTCACCAGAGCAGAGTAGAGGAGCAGAATTGCCTCCCTTCATGTGCTGGCCACACTCCTCTTGATGCAGCCCAGGATGCGATTGGCTTTCTGTGCTGCAAGCATAAGTTTGCTTTGTAATTCCTGAGAGTTATCAGATGATCATTAAATCTTGATTTTCTGTCAGGAAGAATTAATAATCTTGACTTCTGAGTGAATTTAGAAGCAATAGGGGATTGGAGTCAAATATTTGAATACCATTTCAGTGTTAAATCAGTTATTCATGTTTCAACTTAGGCTGACTGGTAGATAAAAATAAATTCAATTCATAAATCCTTCTTTGCATTTTAATGGTTTTTTTTGCCCTCTCAACTGGGTTAAAAATGTACAGGATTTCAGGTGAGGATTGCTGCTTGGGTGTCCTGTGTTTAAAACGTTTTTCATATAAGTTCTAATAAAGAACTTATGTAGTTATATGCATACATCATGCATATTGCTACTTAAAAGTTAAAAATTAATGCCGTAGAATAAAATAAGAATTGATTTCTGCGTGGTCAACTTTGTTTTAAAGGAAAACTAAAGTTAAAGGAAAGACTTTCATATTCTAGTAGTGCCTTACACGAACCTGCCGCTTAACCTTAAAGCCTGTGTTTATGGTTATTATCTATTATTATATTTACTTTAAATGACTTGTGTTTTTGTTAATTAGATATATTTTCATTCCTCAATCACAAGAGCCTCTGAGAGAAAAATCAATTAAACTGCAAACATTTAAGAAATTTTTATAGTGTCTTTCATGTGTTTTTATGTGAGAGGCTGAGGTACCAGTGAATACAGAGCCCTATTGTCCCCACACCTTACATTTCCTGCAGTCACCTGCCAGACTGCTCTTCTTAACACAGTTGTTCATCCTCCACGTAGCAGGGCTTTATATTTGCAAGGTGTGCGAGGTGGTTTTGTTCTCTGGTTTATTTATTCTGTTTCTTTAACTTGTGTGTCCTGCTGCACACCGTTTCATGTCTCACCTGAAGCTGTATGAAGATGTTTCCTGAGCTATATTATTTCTCATCAATTAACTTTTCTTCCTTGTTTTTCCTAATGTGACAGATTTCTGATCAGCTTTTCCAAATCCCATCTATTTATCCCATATTATTTGTATACTTATCTAAATAATACACATACAGTGCATACATAGTAAATGTACATATATAGTAATATAGTGTGTGTTTATAGCTTTAGGCTTGGGACCTCTACAGTATTTTGAACCCATATGTCATCCCGTCTGTCCTTTTAAAAATAAATAAAATTACTTGCCTATATTTTGTTGTTCCTTCTGTGTTTAGCCTGAGCTTGAGGATATAATATTCAGCTCTCGGTTATTCAGATTTTTGCAAGTCTAAATCATGTTTTAGTTTCTGAAGTCCAGCTTCAGAAAGCCATGAGCTACAAACAAAGGCATGTATGCAATTGAATCTGAATGAGTATTTTAAATTCTAGATCTAATGACAGTGGAAATTAATTCTTTTTGGGATAACAAGCAGGTTTACTGGAAGCTACAGCAAAATATTTAGTCAGAAGGTTGGAACCATGCTGTTTTACTGTCATAAAAGTTAGTTTATGTATCTTATTTTTCTTTTGTTGATAATACATAATCTTTCTATATAAAATAATATTCATACTTTCTGGAACAAAAGCTGGTTTTAATACTGTTTTGTTTGGAGACTTTTTTTCTTTGTTTTTCAGGCAAAGAGCACAAAATCTCAGTAGACAGATATTGTTTATGTGGGAGCAGGAGAATCTGATGCAGTTTCACCTGAAATGGGTTTGTGTGCATTCCAGACAGGACTCACTAGGGTTTTGACTTCAGCACCCACGTATGTTCAAACTTGGTGGGCATATGAGGTGACAGCATATTACCCCTTTGTACGTTTTGGTAATTCCTCTCTTCAGTCCTGTTTAGGCCATAATTCTACCTTGAACAAGGGCTTTCTTGGCAGATGCAGTTTTCAGTGCTGACTTACAGTTACACCACAACTCAAAGCAGAATCAAAAAGATGATTACTGACAGTTATAGACCAAATAATTTCATAATTCCTTGAAGTTGCCCTGTGTTTTTTTTAAATAAGTCTAGCCGATATCATGTATTTACAATCAAGTGAAGCTGAAATTGCTGGTGCTTCATGTTTTTGGACCATGCACACTGGAGAGACATCTTCCACTCACTCCTGTCCTTACAGATACAATCTTTGCTGTAGTAAGGCCACAAAAAGCAACAAAACAAACAAAAAAAGCCACCAAAAAAACCCACTGCACCTAAAGCCCATACAGAGAGCAGAAATCTATTTTCTCTTGGTGTTTCACAAAGCAGTCAGTGCTGCTTTTTTTTTCCCCTTTGGTTTCTTTCAGCTGCTTAATTTCCTTCTGTTTTCCATGCCGACTCTTTTCTCAGTTGTATGTCATTTTTCCTGTGGTACACAACATTTGGAAATTTTAGTGACACGTCAAGGATTTGTCAAAGCTTGTTTCTCTTTTTGGTATGTTCTTACTCTTTGCTGTAATAGAGCAGATTCTGTCAGTATTGTTTTTCTTTGGTGAAATCCAGCTGAAATGTAGGCATGATCAAATTAAGGAAAGATAACAAAGTTTTCTCAGTCCTCCACTTTTCTCCCCCACCTCCTTCAATATCCTTGCACAACTTTCTGGGATTTTAGCTGAAGATGATGGGAGGCAATCTCAAGAGCTTTTTATTTATTTACTTTTATATAATCCAGGGAGGCTGTTCTCCCCATCACGGTGCTGACTGAAGTCCCTTTGGCTGTGTCTGTGGCATGGACAGATGTTTGATGGCATGTTCACGAATCTTGGTCCACGTGTTCACTGCATCTGCATCCTGATGCGTAGTGTTCCTCCGGGCAATTTGGAAGGAAACCCAGACACATGAGCCAGAAGTGACCTGGCTTATTCTCTGCTGGGTACCTCATACAAAATGAGTAGGGTATCTTGCTGAGGAATGCGCCTGCTTTGCAACTGGGATGGGGCCAGCCCTTGCGCTGGTGGTGCAGGATTATAAAATACTATGGAATAAACATAGCCGAAAAAATAGAACTCCTTCATCATATCCATAGCAGCGCTTCCTAAATGCTTGTGTTATGAGTTCAGTCATACCTAACCATGGCTGTTCTAGTTGTGAATGTATTAGTAATAATATTTTACATCTGTTAAATTCTGAACCATTACTGGCAGTTTTGTGCAATCAGGAATTTATCAGGCAGCTAGCCTGAGTCCTAGTTCTACCGTATCTCATCACTGAATCCTCAGAGAGCAGGGAAGATCCCTTATCTATCACTTTTGTTTATTTTTCCCATATATGCTTTGGCATATGTTAACTATTTTAAGAACGAAGCTAAATAATAGATGTTGATTTATTTTCAGTACGTACAGTTACTTACAAAGAAGTCTCACTGAAGAGTTCTGGCTTAAGCCTTGAACAGATTAAAAATGATAAATTGGCAAAAAAACTCTTTCCTATTTGAAAAATATCACTGAAACCAAAGCTTTGGCATTTAGAACTGCTAAGAGTATGGATGTAAATACTAATGACAATCCAAAAATAACTAGTGTTAATACTTATTATTTCTGAGTCCCTGGTATGTCCTTGCCAGGAATTGGGGAGTTGATAGGGTGTGAGAAATGTTTGGAAGGGCTTTTGGAAATGGTCTACTACAGCCTCCTGCTTGAAGCAGAATTATGATTACATTAGATGGAGTCAGCTGTGACTTGTCAAACCGAGTCCTGAAAATCTGCATAACCTCCCTGGTAACCCATTCTGGTGCTGCCCTGCATTCCTAGTGTAGAATTTTTTTTCCTAACTTTTAAGTTGCAGGTTTGGACTGCTGTCTTTTGTTTTCCTTGCTGCCATGACCACGAAGCATTTGACTGAGGTTTTGAGATTCACCTTCAGGCAGCTGCAGGTTGCTGTTAGATCCCTCCGTAGCCCTTCTCTTCACAAGGGCAAACAAGCCCAACTCCTTCAACCTCTTTGTACTTCATGTGAACAGTCATCTGAAAGAAAAAGCAAGACAAAACATATTAAGAAATGGAATTTTCTTCCTTTTGTATGGAAGAAATACAGAAGCTGTATGATATGAATTAATTTGGGGTTTTATACAAAAAGTAAATTTTGCAAAGGCAGGGGATTGGGGATGTAAGAATCATTGATTTTAGTGTTTTATCTGAATACGGTCAATATGAGTACTATAGATTAAATACGAATTCTGTAGGATAAGAATTAATCTTTAGTTACATCAGTTGTTGGTTACCAGCAGTGAGAGTTTTAATTGTATAAAGCCAGACTGGATGATTAAGGCATTTTCAGAGCAAAAGAAGGAAAGACAGCTTAACTACTGCCTAAACTACTGGGATTAGACCGAGAATATCCAGGGCTAAGTGGTTTGCTTAAATACTGACTCTGTATTTGACCTTGGGTTTTTTTAAAGATCCTTAGTGAGGTTTTCAGCACCACTTAGATGTATGCAAAATAATTCTACCAGACATCTATCACTTGGGGTGGGAATGGGTGGTAAAAAACCTTTATGCTCTTGCCCTTACTCATATGCTACAGTAGAATTTGTAATGGAAGTAACATTGCTATTTCTTATCAAGGTTCCTTTGGTTTTTGTGCATTTTTTGGTGTTTTGCTGTGTGCATGTGTAATACCTAGCACTGGAGTCAGGATGCAAACATCATGCTGCTTTGTTTCATTAATTTCGATGAGATTTGAGCATTTGGAAGGATGCCTACTTCTTTATAACAACTTCCTCTATCCCACTGCATCATCACACCTTTTTTTTTTTTTTTTTTCTTACCCTTTGCTGTTACTTGCTATGCCTTTGCTGTGCATTTCAGAACAGGATATGTTTGTGCATTCTTCACACCACCCGTAGGAGGTGCATAACCTGTCCCTTAATGCAACTTTCCTCTTTTTTTTTGTTTGTTTGGGTTTTTTTTTTTGTTCTTATATAGTCCTCCTTTTTCAATTTGAACAGAACTAATTGATTACCAGTGTGGTTTTGCTCATACAAGGATGTTGTCACAGTACCATGTGGTTACTGTCACGGGATGGATCTTAATCCTCTGAAAGCTGGTGTGCACCAACCTAGAGGTTGCCTTTCCTCTTTTGCGCTGCTTTGTGGGAAAGTCACTGGTACTTCACAGCACTGGAAAGGTTGGTCTCTATGTAACCATCCAATGGGACATTTACCCAGTCTGTATGGGGGACGTAAAGGCCACTCTGTTACTCTGTGTTCTGTGTCCATTCTCTCCTCTCCTCATGTCGCACCAGCATCTCTATTTGCTCAGACTGTTAGCAGTATGGTCCCATATATTTTCTCACTGCTGTTATTTTATACCGTTACCAGCCCTCAATATAGTACAGAACTCTGTTTTTCCCGTTCATCTCTCTTCCATACATTCACTTTTCTTCTCTGGAGTGGCTAGATCGTGTTGTTAAACAGCTTAGGTGAAATTAGATTGTAGATGTAGATTTCACTGCTCCGCTAGTTAACTACTAAGTTAACTAATGTTTTATTTGCAGAAATGTGAGTGCTATGCATTTGTTAGAGTCTTCAAAATGTAGCATTGTGAAAAAATGAGGTTGGTGGGATGTAAATTATTTTTCTCAGTGATAAATTGGGATGAAGATGCTGCCTTTTTCATTATTTTAATTTTTTTAGAAACCTGAGGGGGGTTTTGGTGACACAATTTAATATACAAAATAGTCTTTCCGAGGCTTATCTCTATCATAAATCTTACCAGTTAGCCCTTGCCAAACTGCAGGCTGAAATCTGTTATGTATCCTCATCCACAAAAAAAAAATATTGTGAACTCCACGTGATTACTGTTGCTTTGTTTTGATTTTTGCATAGATTCTGAAACTTTCTATGACATCTCCTTGTAACGTTCTTATAAGATCCTTCTGTGAACAGTATTGTCATTGTATGTATGTGATAACGTAGAAGAAGAGGGGCTGATCTTTTTTGAAGAGGCATTGGGTGACTTGAGCTGTTTTAATAGTTCTTTTCTGGACTGCTAAATGATTGCATCAGTCACATCAAACAGCTGTAGCTGAACATGCACTGATTGCCATGCAGGTTGCCTTTTGAGTTTGCTCCTCATTAAGCTTCAGTTAGTAGAACTTTCAGCCTGATGCAGATTTTGTTTTCAAGGCACCCTGCTGTACTTTTCCTGTTTGAACTCTTGAATCGTTACCTATTTTAAGGATTTACTGTGCCCTGAAGATACTGTGACATTTACTAATCCTTCCCGCTGGACTTTCCAGACATTATCATTGTCTCACAGTGTGCTGGACGTGAAGTATATAAGGCTTGTTTTTGAACTATAACTCAAAACAAGCACAATAAATCAAATTGCAGGTAGCACTTTGACTCTTTTTTCTGTTCATGCATCTGTGCCGTTCAAAAAGTGTTTAAGTGCATTCTTGTCAAAAATTAGAGATACTAAAATACTTTGCATACTTCAGAGTATTCCTCATTTTTTTCTCTTCAGTATTAAAGAAGATCATTTTCAGCCCTTTGCAAGCATGCTGAACTGCAGACAATAGAACACTTGGAATATAAGTGGCAAGATTTGCATACTTTATGAAAAAAATCTCTGTAACAAATTTTATATTAAAGCTTTTGAAAATTTTTCATTTACAGGTTTGCTTGTAAATTTCATAGAATTTTAAAAAAAGATTTCAAAAAGTTCCCATTCTCGCAAAAAAAAAAGTCTGTAGAAATTACTTTATCCAAAGGCTGGCTGACTTGTAAGTTGGGTTGTTAAGCTGAAATGCAGCCGCTCTTTTATTTACTATTGGTTTTCTTGCTATTTTCTATTGAAATATTAGGTTGGAAAATTGTAGAAATTTGCTAATTGATTTTTTCAGTCATCATAAACAGCTGATGAAGTTTAGGACCCTCAAAAATGTAATTTGTTCTTTAAGTTTACATCATTGTTTCCTTGAGTATCTAGTGCAAGAGAAGTGCTTGGACATAAAGAAGAACTGTCATCAGTGTTCAGCAAAGTCTCAGTCCTGTTTTGTAGCAAATGCTGTCTAGAATATTTAGTTAAAGAGGATACAAATAAAAAAGGTAGCATGTCCTTTGATGAAAGGTTTAATTCAACAAAACAGGCTTTGCATTGTGTGCTCTCGTATGTGATTCCCTCTGCTCCTGGTCGACAATGGACAAGACGTTCATTATTGTCAAGTGTTTGGCTTTAAAAGCAAGCAGAATTCCTTGGCTTTAGGAGTTATAAGAAAATACAGGGAAGAGGTGGATGATAGTCAAAAGGCCACAGTACTTGAGTGAGCAGGTGTAAACCATTAACACACTGACTTTGTTATTTGTCAAGATGAAACTAGTTCAAGCGTGAAAAAATATTCCCTCAGATTAAATTGAAGGGGCTTGTAGTTAAAACTGTTTACATAGAGCAAAACATAATTCTAAAGGACATTGCCAGCTTTGGGCAAGAATATCTGATGGATTCATGTTATTTTAGTGGCATTAAGGGTATATTTTCCTAATCATTTTTTCTGGCAGCAGAATCTGTTTAAGTTCCTACTCTCTCCCACCCCAGACAGAGGCTCCTGACTTTCTTTTCTTGCACCTAAATTTGTAATTTCCTTGTTTGTATGGTAAAACTAGTTTGGGAGTTGTACTGTGAACTAGATTTCTAAAAGGGAAAAAAGTTGTAAAGAAAAATAATGTTTATTTTGTGGCACAAAACATTATTTTCAAAGCTCGAAGGCATCTAAGGGGAGATGTGGGATTCTAAAGACCCTTCCATGTGACAGTGGAAAAGATTACCCAACAACCCTCTTCCTTGTTAGCAAATCAAGTTATCTGTGTTCAGAAGATGCTGAAGGCCAAGGTTTGTCCCTGAATGACTTGCTCATTTTTCTGCACTCTCAGCAGTGACCTGTTCTGAGCCTCTTCTGCTGCCTTACAGACCGCCGAGATACCCTTGCCCTGTCCTTCCCTTCTGTCGCTTCAGTCTGGAGAAGGACGAAGAGCAGAATTTAAATTCCAAAATCCCCTTGAGCATCTTTGTATAAGGTGTCATTACTGCTTCTCATGCAGCCCAAGTAAATATGAATATATTTCTTCAAACTTTACATTCACACACATTGCATGAGGTGAATAAGTGGGCTGGTTTAGTCCCACTGCATCAGGACAGGTAAAAAAAAAACTGAGTGACTGACTCCTTTTTTTCAAGATAAGGAGCAGCATAGGAAATGGTGGGATGCTTACCTAATGTTGTGGATACCAATCAAAATTTTTGAAAGAAAGGCAATATAGCCGTGTTCTGAAAATGCTGAGAGGGAAAAGCAGGTAAAAATGAAGCTGATTCACCTACAAGTTAAAGCAACGCAGGTGTACGGGTAAAGCAAGTTCAGTGTGGAGAGGAAGTTGATGGAGGACTCCAAAAAGATTTAAAGGGTCTACGTAATAGTTATGTTTTATGTTCTGTGACAAAAAGGGATGAAAATGGGAGAGGAGGTTGAAACAAATGGTAAAAGAAACGAGGCTTCCGTTGTCATTCCTACTGATGAAGTAAGGGAAAGCATTTGAGATACTCGCCTCCCACCCCCTGCCCTTTCTTTCTTTCTGTCTTCATCACTGCTGGAACCAAGGAAGTACAGTTATGGGAAATCATGTTCTCCTATACTGTAGAATTTGTGGTATCTGGCTTGTGCAAGAGGTGAGAAAGTACAGATCATTTTCTGTTCGTGCTCAGAATAGATCTCCTCATGAGTTCCGAGTGCCTCTCTTCGTAGTTATATATGCAGGTCATTTTCAATTAGTGGTGCAGAAGATGGAGTATGGTATCAGTGTTATCTTAAAGAGAATTTTAACATTGTGTAAGTTTAATATGTCAAGGAAGAATAACTGATAGATAACATATGAAGGAAATTACTAACTGACAAAGGGACAGAGAACACAGGAGGATTGCGAGCAATTGCTAGGAAGTAGTTTAACTTTCTGAAACAATGCGGTAACCAAGTGAGACTTGAAAGCATCGAGCAGCAATTTTCACTGCTCTGTGGAGCTGAAGAAGTTTGTTTTTCCAGCACAGTATGGCTAGAGTTCTGCAGGGAGCAAGAGGGGCAGAGAAGCTGCAGAGAAGGCAGACTGCATGGCAGAACTCAGCAAATGGGTAGGATTCCATGAAAGGTGTCCTGAACTTAGGATTGTTGAATTAATTTTTCTTACTTTTTTGGTTGTTTTTTTGTTTGGTTTTTTTTTAATTCAAAGATTTGGGAAGCTTTGTATAGTCCATTAAATTTTGTGGAACTTGCTGTAGAATGTTTTGAAAAAATATGGTCCTCAAAATGCACTACAGTTTTGAAGCTGCTTTTCTCTATTGTTTGTACTAGTTGTAAAACTAATTAGTATCTACTGTTCTGTTACAGGCTTCTTGTGTGGTGTGCATACATTGCAGAAAAGTCCCTATGATCTCTAATTTTAAGTAGATAAAAATGAAATTCACAAAAAGTAAGGTTTATGTGCTGTTTTATGTGTAGGAAAATGCTGTTAAGTTTGAAGTTTCACAGAAGAGACTTGGCTCACAAAACAGAATGTGAAATGTCAACAAGGAAATGTAGAAAAGAGGTATTTATTAAAGGCAACAGTTGACGGAAAAGGCATCCTGAGGAGTTTTTGACAAGATTCTGCCTTGGCAAAAGGCTTCTAGCATTTATATAGTGCCATAAAGGAATCTTTCAAATACAATATTCTGATGATCTTTCATACAACAGAAAAGAATGAGGGGATTGAAAAAGGCACAAGAGGGTGTAATGAAAGTGATCAAGGATTTCTGCTATTATCTTAATTAAGATTAGGTAAATCTTAAAAATTAGGAAAACTTTAAAAATCAGGCAAACTTATTTAACACCAAAAGGGGCAGAGAGGGATCTGTTTATATTTATATAAGATCTCCAGGAGAAAAGACTGTTGCCAGAAACTTCTTAGATGAGTATGTTATTTAACAGAAGGAGGTCATGCCCAAAGTTATGAAGGAAGGACTGATTTTCTGATGTAGTCAGCACATTACTATTATCTTGGATTCTTAGCATTCACATACGTAATTTTTTTTTTATTCATATTATGAATTTTGGCATTTAGCATTTGGATATAGTTATTTAATAAAAATAATAGTTAAAAACTCATAGAAAACTATTTCTCATTTAACTCATTCATCTGTTACCTGGCTTTGAATTGTAGTATAAGTTATTTCAACTAAAAGTACTTAAAAGACAACATACAAACATTTAACAAATTATTTTTTAAAATGTGTGATCAATATTAAGATTGCATTACTACCTGACAAACCCAATAACCATCATTGTTAACACTGGCATTGCTTGCTCTGGAGCTCCTTTCATTAAGTGGTAAGCAATCTCACAAAAGTTTATAGCTCTGGTGTTGAGAGGTTGGAAGATGCCAGTTAGATTTCCATTTTTGACGTTTGTCCGGAGAGTGCAACGCTTGGGAGCTGCAATAAACTCTCATCTGTTAATTGGTGACCTCAGGAGAAACAGTGGGCTAAAGAAATCTCAATCAGTTAGAAGAGCTTAACTGCTTTTTAGCTCTACATTATTTATTTTTCTTTTAAAATAAGTGAAATTGTTATTTAAAACTGCATTGGGAACTTGCTAGATATTCTTGTTACTAATACGATATGTAATTTAGTGTCTGTCAAGCCAGACCTGGTCTTGCTTTTAATACGGATGATAACATCTTTTCATAATGCATAATACAGGCTATCAGCACTGTCACAGCTCGTTGTTTGGTAAAGGAAGGGTTTGTAGTTACCTCTGCCTCTGGGAAAGGTAGAAAAGCTTGGTCTCAGAAAGAAGTTATCATGTGTATAAAGACATTTTGCTTCTGGAACAGTTGTGCCTATATTTATATAGTTACATTTTTTCTAAATAGGGATTCATTTAGGTAGTCATACTCATTTGAAATTAATATTTTGGTGTATGATCTTAAAAAGTCCTAGGGTTTTTACACTTTTTTTAAAAAGCAGACTATATAGTACACTTCAGCATCATTATCCTAAAATACTCAGGAGTTCATAGGAACCATCTGAACAACAGATGCACGTGCTGTATGCATGCGCTACCTCTGCCCTTCTTTCTTTCGGGTCCTTGCTATTGTGTCAGAAGGAACCGTGTTGGTAGGGAAGGGATACATTGGCCAATTTTGCAAGTAAAAGAGATTATGGAGTGATCAGGTGTTAATTTTTGGGTGCCGCTAATCTGAGAGTGCTGTTACTGACATAGCACAGGAAGCCTTAGAGAATGACACTCCTCAGATACAAGTATTAATAAATAGGAACTGTTTTGAGCTCTTACAGCATTAACTGCTTCTATACTTCTAGTCTTGATATAAACATAAAGGGTCAAATTCTGCCTTATGTGAGCACCAGGGTCTCATATTGAATCATAAAGGAGTTGTCTGTGCTCAGCCAAGAAAGAAATTCAACTCCTAAATTCCTAAAAGTTGTTCTATTTTACCTCAGAGTCTGTCATATCTAGTCTAAATTACTTCCTTGTATAAATTCTTTTAATAAGTAACAGTTTCACATTTACATAACATACATATGCCTTCACTGCAAATAACTTACAGTAACAGTCACATGCAGCATGCAGTTATTCTCAGCTGGGGTGTGTAAGGAACAGGTAGTGATGAGATGATCTTGCCAGGCTCAGACAGGAGCTTTTCTTCGATGTTATACCGTGAAGGTGCGGATCAGAACAGAAGACTGTAGCCTGTGCCAGCTGGTCATACAGGAGTGATGTAGTTTTAGGTTTTCTCATAGCATATTCAATTCCATTTAAATATTGCAAAATACTGAATTGTAAATGTTAACCGAGCCATGAATAAAAAATGCTGATATTTTATTTAATCAAAAATAATTATGGATAGTCTGCCTTTATTGTATTATTTAAAATATTTCATTTTGCATGTAGGCTACAAGTTATTGCATAGGGGGTTTTTATACATATAAAGAGAATTTGTTTCTGATACATAAAAAATGCAGGAGACAGACTTTTGCAGGCTACAAGGAAAATTGTTTCCTTTTGACAAGGGCTGTCAGTAGTCTGGATATGGAGCACAACTCTGGTAGCCAGTTTACGTGAAAGAGCAGGAAATACTTGCTTTTCAGGAGTGTTATCCAACTCCCGTTCTGAAAGAAATTGCTTTATAGAAAAGAGAGCTTTCTCTTTTTTCCTTATCTTTGAGTTCATTACTTTCATGTTCTATGCAAAGAATAAAGCCTCCATGCATGGGAGATGTAACTTCCAGTATTTAAACTGCTAACCGGTAAGAATGAGCAGGGGAGGTGGGGGCGATCCTACTGAGGAAACACGTTCGTATGCCGCTCTTTAATAAAATATTGTAAGGAATAGCTAGAGAGCTTCCCCTTTGACTTTCATCTGGCAGGTTTTGATTGTAACTTTGTAAAGGAATTGGTATTGACTTCTCTCAGGCAGTTTTGGAGAAGAGGCGAAGAGCCTTCTCTCTTGACTTTCTGTGTGTTTTGTCAAATCGAATACTTCCATTTGAAGTGCGAAGTGAAGGCTGATGTCAGGAAGTGCCTTCAGCATAAGCTGGTGCCGGTCTCTCGCGACTCTCTTCTTTCTTAAAAGTATCAGATTAGATTGTAAAATGACGGCAATCTAGCTGGACATAAACACATTTATTGCAGGCTCAGCAGCCATTACATATCATTAGTGAAAGGCGGCAAGGGGCAAGGGGACCACTTTGATGTCAGTTTGATTCTTTTTAAGGACAAATGCATTCGGATGAGAAGATGCTAACTTTATGGCTGCTTGTATACTTGAAGTTCAGAACCTATTACTGTCTTTATTTCTTCGTCCTGTTTGTAACCTTACAGTCAACTTACTTTCCAAGCAAATACAAATGGTAAGAGCAGTAGCGTTAATGGGGGAGCTGGGAATAGGACATTTTGGAAGCCATTTTAGATGACATAATTGGTGAAGAGTATGGCTTATTGACATCAGACCAAATCTGTTCAAAATGGGAATACGTATTTTTGCAATGCCACACACTTTTCCTTAACAGTAAAATAGTAGGTATGATTCAAGCAGGGAAACACAGCTGTTACATCAGCAAATCTGTCCTGTCTGACATTAATTTTTTTTTTTTTATTAGGGGATCTAATTTTACTTTTGTACAACTGCTAAAAGTTTGTGTGAAAGGAGAAACACATTCTTTGTGTTTTGAGATGTAGGCTTTTTCCTTACTGAAGCAGGTCTAGTTTATTTACTTTCTTCTGATTCATAAGATATACCTCTTGCACTGTGCATGAGATGCAATAAAGGTTACAAATTAGAAATTCAGGGGAAAATATCTGAATAAATGTAATTTTATTGCAGTTAATATCTTTTTCTGTTTCTTTGTTACTGTTACTTAGACCTGACCTTCTCCCAGGATTTGACACATCACATCACATATTTTATTCTTTTTTTGGTGTTAATTTTATGAGGTACTTTCAGTTGTCTCATTTGGTTTAGAACAAATCGTACGTTCATGTCCTAAATGTTTCACTAGTCAGAATAATTAAGTTGATCAGGTCTGGGAGCATCGGAAGGAAAATAATAGGGTCACTGAAGCATTCAAGCTCTAATGGCAACCTGAGTTCATTCAGATATCAAATCCAATAATTGCCTTACACCTGTATACGCACTCCCAGTGAGCAAGTTCACATTAAAGGTTTAGTGGTACACTTTCAATTCTCTGTTTCAAGGGAATTTTAGTGCTGTTTTTAAAAGGCTTAAGTTGTTTTGCTCTTTTTCAACTTTGTTGTTGTTCTTTTTGTGTATCAGTTGTAGTTTAGCTGATTACTCATCTTTATGCACTGGAAGATGTTTTCTCATGAGAATTTCTTACTAGAGATATGATACGAGTAACGTATGACAAATCACATTTTATAGCAATCAGAAAAATATGAAGGCCATTGTATGAGTTTCACTGCTTTGGAACAATTTATTAGCCAAGTTAAAATTTACTGTGTACAATTTAACAATATTCAAAGTGTGAAGCTCTGAGTTTATACATGATTGTGTGTGTAGTACAGCATAAGGATTGTAGGAGTACTCGTAGCCACGACTGCTGCTTGAAAAAGGCAATTTCATAAGGATGAGACAAAAATCAGCATTATTTTGTGAGAAAGTAATGAAGTAATAATTATAACTTCCCAGTTTAACTAAATTCTCAACAAATCTCCAAGAATGCTGGTGGTACAAGCTGTCACAAAAATTCAAGTAGATTTTATCACAAACAAGAATAAAAAAAACACTGACTAGGAAAATGACAGCTATTCATAGCAAGTTTCAGTAAATTCCAGACTCAAATGCTGGTCACAGTGCTGCCTGTTATTGAAAAGGATGTGAACTGATGCAATCGTTCCTCTTCATCTTCTTTTTATTTTTCTACCTTTATAAGTTTAGTTCTCAGCTGAGAATTCAAACTGAAAAAGAAATGGAAAATGGCTGTATTTGTGCCTGCATTGTACTGACATGAAGGCCTATTTTCCTCTGTAATTTTACCGGCCAATTACCCTTGGAGGAAAGGAGAAAAATAGATTGATTTGTCTTGTAACCCCTGAGGCAGGCATGTGTTGTCTCAAAGTAAGGCTTTTCTGTTGCAGCTCTTGTGGAAGAGCTTTCAGTGCATATCCCAAGTGATGCTATTAACAAAGAAAGCAAAGACAAATTAAAATATTAAATAGATCATTTAAAGGTTTGAGGAATCTTAGTTTATTGGGCCAGTTCTTTTCTTTTCTTTTTTTTTTTTTTTTCTTTTCTTTTTTTTTTTTTTTTTAAACTTTAAGGCCTGGAGTAGCAGTAGTAAAATTTATTTTAAACAGATTACTTGAAAATACAGTTTACAAATCCATTTTTATTCTATAAATGCTTTATTAGATTTTCCTCAATTCTAAATAGGATAAGTATTTATTTGCATAATGGAATTGTGATACAGATGGTCAACATCCTACATTTTGATTGCAAAAGTCTTACTTTCATTGCATTCCTATACTGTATTGACTGTGGTCACAGCTGGATTGGATCATCACATATGCCATTTAACATTAGAACTTCTCACAGTATTGATTTTTAAAGCATTTTTATGTATGACACATAGAATATCAATAAATGGTTTTTCTACTGATGTTCAGCATTTTCATACAACTCCAAGTGCCCTGCACGCTGGGTCTGAGTGGCAGCAGTAAGATTAGCCATGTCTTTGTTCCCTTTTAATCTGAGTGAAACCTCTTTGTGTTGGGACTTAAATCCTTTAGCTCTTTGTATTTTAGACCTGACTCTGTACTACAGTGCTTCTGGATATTAACAACTTTTATTTAGCAAATTAAAAAAAATTCAAACATCCCCATGTGTTCTCAATGAGAAGTTGTGCACATAGGCTCAGCTGGAAACCTTCTTAAAACGGCGGTACTGTGTGTTACCTGAATGACTAACGCTCCTGAAGCACATATTTTAAAACTGCGTACATATCATAGAATCATGGAATAGTTTGGGTTGGAAGGAACCTTTAAATGTCATCCTCTCCAACCCCTCTGCAAGGAGCAGGGACATCTCCAACCAGATCAGGTTGCTCAGGGCCCCCGTCCAACCTATAATAACTGTTTTAGCTGTCATTCAAGTTTGATTGTCAAGAATTTGAGATTCTGTTTAGGGGAAAGAAAAAAAAAAAGCTGAGAACAGACATGTTGTATCACTTGTTCTTTTCTCATTTATGGTTACAAAAATACCCAATCCAAATGAATGTAAAATGGCCCAGTGTGATGGTTATAAAGGGTCTGGTTCAGATTTTGCCAGGCTTGTTTAGGGTGCCTGTTGAGGTTGAAAAAAGAGTTTTTAAAATACTAAAGGATTTAAAAGAAAACATACTAACTGTACAGTTTCCCACAACCCAGTTAGAAAACTGTTTTGCTTGTTTCATCTATTTGCAGTAAAGATCTTTTGGAAAGTGCTGTCTTTTCCAGAGAATGCTTTCTGAGGTGTTATTTTGACCTCATTTCTCCCATAACTGATTTTTACCTCATTGCTATATGTTTCTATAGGCCACACATTTTGAAAGATCAGTTTGAAATCAGTCTCATGGTGACAGACTGTATCTTAGCAGAACTGGGGTTAGGAGAGCCATTTTCTCTCAAAGTGCTGTTTCTCAAAAGGATATTTTTTTTCTAGACACCAACAACGGTTTTGTAGCTCTTAATTTCCTTGACTAGCTTATTTCTCAGTTGGTATTCCCTAATAATGTCACAGGTACAGGCCAGGCAATATGGAGAACAGTGCTCAGCTGTAGCTCTTAAAGAGGTGCTGGGGATTGATGGGCTTCCCCGCTGTCTTACACCGTATTAATTCTACTTTTGTCTCATATTCTATCAATTCCAATTTCCTTAAAGATTTACCTTTGATTGTTGGTAAGCTAAGCTGATGAGAGTACATGTAGTCAATAAAGAAAAAAAATAAACTTAATTCTTGTCATGGGTTGCTCTTTAAAGTAATTGATAATATGCTGTTACATAAATGTCGTCGTAACTTGGCTTCAGTTTTCCCCATGCATAGATGGCTCAGGGAGAAGACTAGAGGCTACTCAGGCTACAAATTGATTTAAATTATTCTAACTTGTCCCAGTTTTAATCAATGACACTACATAGAAACTATTTAGTTATCTCTGTCAGAGGAAAAAAGTATGAGAAGTTCCACCTTTTTCTAAAGAAGAAATGCCTATGTCATCAGTATCATAGATGCAGTGTTTGCTCCTTAGAATTATCTGTTGTGACAGTTTATCTATTTAAAACATTCTTAAATGACCAGCTTACTAATTTTTTTGTGTAATCTTTCCGTGCTTATAAGAAATTATCTTGCTTTTTTGATTGTTTTCCGTGTTATATATGTTTGTGGTGCTTGCTGAAGTACCTGGGACTGTGTGAATGTTTTCCCTGGGGTTGCTCATGAAAACAAGGTGTGTTTCAGTAGGATTTCCCGGTGAACAAAATTTTACATGAATGATTAAGTAAATATTTGATGTAAATGCTTTAATTGATTCCCAAAGGCATAGGCCATACAAATTCCCTTACAGCATATGTTTCTGCATCTTTTTCATAGTCAAAATTATTTCTGAGAGATGAAATTTTAAATATTTCTTTCATTGCTGAGTGTTCTTCATACAGTCATTTTAAAGTTGACTCAAGCTGGTGCCTTCTTTCTCTGAGCGTTAAACACCTTTTATTATTGTCAGCTATGGGAAGGTTAATTCTTTCACCTTCAGGTGGTTACTCTAGAGGGGGAAAAAAGGAAAAAAAAACAACAAAAAAGGTGTAGTGATTGTGCAAGTTAATGGTGTGAGCTTTTTAATAACTTAACATTTCAGGGTTCTCCTTACTGGGGCTCATGCCCTCTAACATGTGCTCCAGCACAACAGTTGCTTGCTGAGCCCCCAGTGCCATGCACTGCCCATCTTCCAGATTCAACATTTTTGGCAGTATTTTAATGTGATTAGCACTAGTTAATGTGATTAATATTGCATTGTGAAATAAGACTTTCTTAATATTTGTGTGGTTCAGATATGAGCGTCCTGTGACTGCTGTCTTTGAAGAAGGCAAAACAGTTCTGGTAGTACTCATTCCTGAAAACCTCAGTGTTCGTTTTAGCCCGTTTTCCCACAATATTGAGGTGCTTTGTCTTCTGCATACTGATTGATGTTTCCACCTTTTGTTTTAAAAAGGCAAGAAGTGGTTCTCCGCACTAGTCATGTTGAATTTCGGTTTTGGAGGGGGGTTTGTGTGGTTTGGGGGGTTTGTTGTGGTTGGTTTTTAATGCTGATGTAGGGGTACTGCAGTTACTTACCTTTGGGAGGAACCTCGTCTCCTGATGCGCGCTCTAGGAAAGTCCACAGGGAAATAAGATTTCAAAATCAGTTTAGTGGTTGAATTGACTGCTGTAATTAGGGCACAAAGAAACACTTTTAATACATTAACTGACTGGGGAAAAAAAAATGTAATCCTGGGGAGTTAGTCAGCAAAGGTACTAAGCCCAAGGTAGCAGTTTGTAGTACATTTATAGTTTTAATATAAGATACAATAAAGAGAGAACTTTTGTGTGGTTTTACAGGATAATACAAATTCTAATAGAGTACCTTTGAGGTATGATTTTGTAGACTCTGTCTTCTTCTATTATCAGATATCTCAGTCTCATGACTAGTCCATCCGATTGCACAACATCTGTATTATTACTAGCATTGATTGCTCGTAAAAAGTAAGGTTTGTAATTAGGAGAGCACAAAGTTACTACATGGAAGAGTGGATAAGAAAAAAGTGAAATGGAAAAGTCACTTAATCTTAGTATTGCCGTTCTGCAAAATAGCGTTTATTTTTCTCCTAATATAACTGAGTTTTATGTTGATAACAAGCTACTGAGTTAATAAATCTTTTGCAGCTAGTGGGACTTCTCTTTTAATAACAGAACTAATGAAGGAGCATTAAGAAAAGGAAAACTACATTTTGCAGCGTATAGCTTTTGCAAAAATATTTTCCTCTCCCTTACCAATGTGTTTTTAATTGATTGTAATTTCTAATGCTTTACATAGAGAGAGTATAAGGGAGAACGTCTTAAGAGTGAAGTTGTTGAATTCCATAAAATTAAAATATAGTGGTGGTGTTGTTGACTTCATGGCTTCATGGCATATATTTATTGTACTTACACACTAAACTCATTGTGCATTTGCTTTTTTTTTTTGTTTTACATCTTACTACATGGTGAATGATGCGTATGTATCAAAAGCACCTCTACAAATTTCTTGTATGTTGCAGATATTTATTCCCATCTCGGTACTATACTGAGTGCAAGAAGACTTGAGGAAGTAATTGGTATTATAACATATATTACTTCCAGTGGAGATATAAGTTTGCATGGTCAGAGTTGCATTACAGTATTATATATACTAAAAAGGAACTACTGATTTGATTTCTCAGTATTTAATTGTATATTTACTTTACTTGAATTCTATCCAGCTGGCTAAAAGATGAAGAATATTTTATGATATAAAAATATCCTTTGTTTTCTATTGTAATCCTTCATTACTCTCCCTTTACTGCTGCAAGAAAAGATCCACTCAGATGATTGAGAATCCACTTTTAAGTTCATGTGTTGATTTCTGAGACAGGTTATAACATCTGTAATAGGAGCATTGTGGATGCTTCTTAAATGGCCTGCTTTTCAAAGAGATGGACTTCTGACTTTAAAGTAAGAAAATTTTAATCTATGTAGGTAAATGGATTACCCAGTCTCTCTTGAATCTTTCAGCTTTTGTATTCCTATCTCTAGAAAATATAATTACTTCCATTTAAAAACTGGAAGTAAGTTAAAAGAGTAGATTACTTCTAACAATTGGGTGAATACTTTGTCATCAGCTGAAGAAGGAAATAATTATGTTTCTAGTTTTTACAATTTTGTTTTCTATTTTGAAACAAGCTCAGTTGTGAGTATGAGTCCAAGCTCAGTTGTGCAATTACAGGAGAATCTGAACTGTCATTTGCAGATGTTTGTCTCTACCATGATGTAAAAAAAGAATATTGAAGAGAAAAATCTAAAAAAAGGAGTATGAAGAAATCAACAGTTGTTAGACTCTCTTAATCTATTTTTAACCTGTACAGTTGACAATCTTGAAATTATATCAGGAAATAGTCTACTGGCACTTCCCCACTGAGAGCAAGTATCACCAGACTCTTTGCTATTCCCTGTTACAGAGGAACAGCAGCACATTTGAGCTGGTAACTCGCTTCTTGGGTTTTAGGCAGCGTTTTTCTGCTTTAATTTCCAGTGCCTAGTGACACTGCAACCAGTGCAGAGATTTATTCCCATGCAAAACAGATTGACTTAGGCTAATTTGAATACTTTGTGCATGGATAGATTCATTA
Organism: Ardeotis arabs; assembly: GCA_011801015.1. Lineage (NCBI taxonomy): Eukaryota > Metazoa > Chordata > Aves > Otidiformes > Otididae > Ardeotis > Ardeotis arabs. The sequence continues at coordinate 37,545 of JAAGAY010138887.1, forward strand.
GGAAAAGGAGGCAAGGCAGAACTATAAAAAGAACTAATAATCTTGCTAAAAGAGCCGTTAATTCCCTGTAGCATTGGAGACACTTTCATTGAACAGGGGAAAGGAAGGTTGATTTTGCAGAGCCCATGCAGTCTCCACAGGCATCCCCTATTCTTGTCCAGAAACAGATCACAAGGATGACTTTTTTTGTCTTCTCAAGAACCTTGTTTATTGTGCTTGGACCATTTCTGGCTTTGTTAGCTTAGAACAGAATCACGCCATGGCTGAGGTTCGAAGGGACCTCTGGAGGTCGTCTTGTCCCCGCTCCCTGCTCAAGCAGGGTCAGTTGTCCAGGACCATGTCTAGACAGGTTTTTAGAATATCTCTAAGGATGGAGACTCCACAGCCTCCTCAAGCAACCTATTCACCTGCTCATCACACTCAGAGTAAATAAATGTTTCCTGATGTTCAGAAGTCACCTCCTGTGTTTCAGTTTGTGCCTATTTCCTCTGGTCCTCTAACTGGGCACCACTGAAAAGAGCCTGGCTCCGGCCTCTTTGCACCCTCCTTCAGGTATTTATTTGCATTGGATGAGATCCCAGATTGGTCTTTGCTCCAACCGTTGCCCCGACCTCTGCACTGCAGTGTTTCAGTCAATAACTTTTTCAAATAATGTATTTCTAACCGTCAGACGTGTGGGAGTCTCATGCTTCATGTCTGAACCTTCTGCCTTGACCCACCTTTAGTGCTCTCCCTCAGCAGTACAAGTGACACGTGCTTTCATAGTCATCTGCACTGAGGAAGCTAAATATGAGCTCAATCAGCTCATTCGGAAAAAAAATGAGAAAAACTGCTTGCCTGCAGTTTGTCTGTCAGACTTTTTGCTTCTGAAGTGACTGCTGTTTTGTTATATTCCAGTTCCACGTAGGAGTTGCAGGCTTGTATTGGGACACCCTGTTGCTGCACCAATGTAGATACTGTACTGATGCAAACAAAGAGCACCAACTTGAATATGACATGAGAGAATAGAAAAGGCTAAGGCAAAAGTAAGCAGTCAGAAAAAAAAAAAAACAACCCACAAACAAAAAAAAACCCAAAAAACCAACCACCAACTGTGGCAGGACCACATTTAAAAAAAGAAAGACCAAAAAACCTTCAGAAGACTAAGTGGGGGTTAATGGTCTGCCCCTTCTTGTGTGCGTGCATGTGTATATTCATCACTTTAAAATTTTATTTTCAAGGCATTTAGGAATGTGGCTGGTAATTCATGGTTGTTTTCCTGTGATAGAGACATATTTATTATTCATTGCAATAATTACTGTGTAATATTTTATACTGAAAGTTGTTCATATTGCACAATCAGGAAATGCTTAGGAAGTGGCTGATTTAAGATTCTATTTTTAACTCTGTGCCAAATTACAGTGAACAGTGCTAGCGCTTTTATACTTGTAGCATCTAGTCGGCATCTCACCACCACGCCGGTCAGTACATTCTCGTGAAACTTGAAATGTCTTTTTCCAGAGCTTACGTGAATAAATTCTTTATAAAATAAGATTTTTAGCCATGATTTTAGTTGTTGTGTGCTGTTTCCAAGGGGACTGTGTTTCAGGATTCTCCTAATGCTTTTATCACCCAGCTTCTCTGATCAAGAAAGTCATTTATTGCTGATTGCAGAACTCTTGAACTCAGTCTGGCAGCTGCAGTGTGAAACTTCTCTGATCCAGGCGCCTAGTTACTTATTTACATATCATTTGAAATGATTTTCAGGGCTGTTTGAAAACCCCTTGACATTGCATTAGCTGTGTTTCAAATCCTATGGTGATTTGTTTTTTCCTCTCTTTGTGTTACAGATAACAGACGAGTAACTTTGGAAAGGTCTCGTTCTCGCCACAATGGAACAATTGCAGCTGTATGATTCTTCTGATGCCAAAGAATTAGTGAATTGTTTTATTTACAATTAAATGGATATACTTTGAAAAGAGTTTATCATACAAATTGGCGATGATCATAAAGGAATATTGGTATTGATTAAATGAGAAGGTGTATAAATATCATGTATTTGTAAAGCTATTGCTAAATAATCCACATACTGTATCTTATTACCCCAACTACCAAGATCTGTAAACAGTGTTAAACAGTAGGATATATATCTTATTTTCTTATGTTCTTTCTTTTTTTTTTTTCCCTTTTTTTTTTTTTTTTTGAAGCTGGCAACTTACATGAAAGGAGTTGGGGATTTCTAGGTTATGTTTTATATGGTTAAGAAAATACAAATTTGTGGAAAGAATACAGCTGTGGATTCCATTTGCAGTTCTGATTTGGACATGAAAGGAAAAAATAAAATTGAATGTTAATAAATTCAGAGATGAGCTGGTCTACATTATCAGAATCTTTTTTGCAACCATAAAAAAAGCAACGCATAGCCCCAGTCAGGTTGCTGAAAATCTTATCTCGATGTAAACCCTGGTGGATTCAGCTTTTTTGGCTGTGAGTAGGATATACCACATATCTACACTTTTGGCGATATGATAATGTATAGTTACTTATCACTGCTAAAAAAAAAAACTTAATTAAAACAGAGCATAGGATTTTACCAAAATTAAATGATATCAAGGACAGGATATGTTTTTAACTGTATCTAAGGAGGGATTTTTCTAATTATGCACTTATATATTCTTTATAAAGATATTTGGAGGAAAATATGATTGTCCTATTTTAATTACGCTAACAATACCTTTGTGTAGGTTTTTAGAGACAAGCTACATTATGAAGTTATTCAGAACTGCCTCTGAGTTTTTCCTCTGTTTCTCAGGTAAAATATGTAGCGAGATCTCTACTGGTGGATTTTAGTGCTGAGAATTTAGCAGCTAAGAACAAATTTTCTACCTGGAGCACTATATAGCAGTGATCAGTGACTGCAGCAGTCTGATTTTTTTAGGAAGCTCCTCCCAGTCTACTTTGTGGACAGGCCCCCGCACTGCAGTACCTCAGGTGAGCAGTCAGTTTAGTAGCTGACACTGTGTATGTTCTGCCACTCAATGGGAAACTATAGTTCTCTTTTCTCCCCAGCCTCTAGTTGAATGTACGCTCTGTTTGGGCAGGTCAGTCTTCACCATCCTTTTTAGTAAAGGTTCATTGCTTATCTGGATGGGGTGGAGGATTTTAAGTGGGAGTTCCAGTGGAACTACTCATGTGTTGCTCAGCTATGGTATTTTAAAAAACCAAGATACAATGTAGTAGATGGCACTTGTTCTCAAATTATTATTGCTTTTCACTGGTTGATGAATTATTATGAATACTTTTATTGCCTGGTGTTACGGGGAACTTTTTTCTTTTGAAGTTATATAAAGAATATTTGGAAGGTAAGGTGTGTCACATTGTTTTCTGTGCACAAACTGCTAGCTCTAGAGGAGCATTCGATACTGGGGCAGTGTAACTTTGCACTACTGCTTGAGCCAAGCATCTTTGTACAGTAGGTTCTTTTTGCTTCTCTGGTAAGATACGCTTAAGACTATCTGACTAGTTTGGGATAAATTCTCACAATTTCAAACTACAGTGATCAATATCCAATTACTGTAAAAAAAGATACAGCTCCTTTTCAATCTAGTATTGAAAAAAATATTTTTTTAATTGTCTTCAAAGGAAACAGGGATTTTGCCCATTGCTATATATCTCTAAACATAGGAATACGACTGAAGCCTAGTGAAATGTGTGCACTCAACTAATACTCTTCCTAAACTCTTTCGGGTTTTTTGTGTTTTTTAGTAACAAACTAAAGAGTTGTATGGTACTTCAGGAAAAAAAAAATGCACGCAACAGGATTCTGTCTCTCTGTTTATCAGTAAGAGATACGAAGGATTATATCCTGTTTCGTATAAGGTCAAAATCAACCCTGTATTGAGGCATAACTTTTTTAAATGGACCTGTTAAATTTACAATTAAAAAAATGTGCTTAATGTGCAAAGCCAGTTCAAAAGGATTGAGTTCATAACGTCTATATAAATTTGTACTACAATCAACAGTGTGTTAGAATTCAAATTTTAAAATGAGCATTTTGCTGGGATTTACAAGTATCGGTATAATCTTTGTATGTGAAAACTCAAAAGCTCACCACAGAATCTTTATACTGTAGCAGTGATTGTTAGTGCACAAGTTTTTCATTTCCATGGGTTATATTTTTTTCAAAGCTCTGTGAAAGCTGACTACAGATTTTCAAGAACCAAATCTAAGGAAAATAAAAAAGCAAACCCAAAATAACAACATCATCCGATGCTTCTATTTTACTACTATTTTTTTCATATTTGAAACATTTATATAATTTAATGGACATATCTGTTAGAACAAAAGTATCTTTCAAAGGAAAACTAGTTTAGAAGATAATTTATGTAAATATAGGGTGCTCGTATTTATGAAGTCTAAAATATTTTCTGAAATTGATGCTGGTCACTTTGTCTTTTGATAGTTTTTCAGTCTATATGAAATTGCAGATATTTTTAATGTTTTTATTATTGATCTAATTTTCAGAGGTGTCACATGTTTATCTAGAAGTGTAGAAGAGTAGCACCTTTTTCAGAAATGCACTTGCCTTATTTTCTAATTTTAAAAAATGAAATATATCAGTTAAATTATATTTGTATTCAAAGTAATCCCAGAAAGAAAATCGCTGGAGGGTTCATACATAAATTTCTTGCTAATTATGTTTCACTATGTCCTCTGAGACATTACGTTAACAATATACCAGCACATCTGTTTGCATTCACATTTTACCAATTACAAGTACTGAAGAGATTTTTTTTTTTTTATGATATTACACTGTTTACATTTCTTAGTTTATTTAAGAGGAAGATAATCTTAACTTTGCAATGAATTGAACTAAATTTGTAATTGATATGGGAATGAAATGTTTAAATCATATACAAATATACATCTCTGTTGCTTAACTACTGGCTGTACAGATCGAAAATGTAAAGACACTAGACATTTTTTTGCTCAAGTTTTATGCAGTTTACTGAGAAAAAAGTGCAACACAGTTTGTCATGTATGTTTGTTTGTGATTCAACAAATATCCTTTCCCAGCACAGAAGTGATGTTTGGTTTAGGTGTTAATCATATGAATTGATGCTAAAGCCAAAACAAAATTAGTGCCTCAGAGGGCATTGACAAACAGCTTCAGGATGTATTCCCAGAAATGCTATTACATAATTTGTTCTGGTTTTAGACAACCATGCTCAATATGAAAAATGTTATCTGAAATTATCTGTTCATTCTCGAAAATTCAGATACAAATGCAAGCGTTCCCATAGTTCCCTTCTGTAATATGCAAATAGTTTTGAACATCTGTATATTTTTGCATTTTTGTGTGTGGTATATGTACTACCTCAGACAAATGCTGTAAAAACTGTAACGTTTTCATGGTTTCTATCCAAACCGCAATTCATCAGTGACCTACTTTAAATTCATCCCACAATATACAAGTGGTTTGCAAAACTCTGAGAATCTGGCTGAGTTTTAGGTTTGGCTCTGGAAATCCTCCTATAGCTTTCATTAAGAAATCTTTGCAACGTTCGCGTTTTGCATCCCTCGAGCGAATCCTGCTTGGATGGGTGAATTTAGTACTTCCGATATTGAGAATGATATAGCTAGTAAATATTTAAAGCTGGTAATAGTTATGTTGGAGCAAACTTACCTATATATGTAAATTGCTTCTCATCCATTAAACAAAGGCTTGGCTGAATTATACTTTAATGTTTGCCTTCAAATTGCTGAGAGGTCAGGCATAACAAATGCTAAGCGATAAAGCACTGTAAACCCCACCTCCTATGTGCCATACTGTATTTGCAAGTTATTCATTTTAAAATAAGTATTGTAAGAAACCTCTGCATCTCTACTTCTGCAGTATCTACACACACGCCCACGCATGCACACAAAATGTAAATAAATAAAGAAAAAAAAGCAGATAAAGCCAAATCCCTCAGCTTCAGGTGTCTCTATCTCAGATCACATATTGCTTTTGTGCAACAGAAAGGGAGTTGTGTAAGCCTGTGAATTCTGCAGTCCTGCAAGCTGTCACTCAGCACCCACTGATGCCATTAGAAGAACGTTAAAGGAGAATGATTTGTTCCTGTAGTGCTTCTTTTAGCACTGTTTGAGGTGATACATATGCCACAGAATGTGAACAACAATCTATTACAGTTTAGTCAGTCTGCTCTCATGCACCATTTGGTTTCCCTTTTGGAAGTCATATGACTCCTGATGCCAAAAAAAAAAAAAAAAAAAAAAAAAAAAAAAAAAAA
>JAAGAY010138888.1:0-17195 GCA_011801015.1 Ardeotis arabs
GGGGCTTTCCAGATGGAGAGAGGAAAAATTATATCTATTATAAAAAATTCAAGTTGTGTGGTTTCTACAGGTTTAAAAATAAAGCCTGGCAGATACATTTAGTGTGAAAAAGGAGGGGGGAATTCAGAATATGGCAGTAAAAATTATCTCTAAAAGCGGGGACCAAAGGGTGAGATTTTTTTAGCGGTGACCACATCCGAGGCCTGGGGAACGCTGCCTGGTTTCCACGCCGGAGGAGTGGGGGGCGGAGGAGAGGCTGCGGAGCCTCGGCAGGCGCAGTGCAGGACCCTTTGCTTTGGGGGTCCCCCGGCATCACGTCAACCTGGGGCCAGTCATTGTCCCCCGAGCCACCCAGGAAGACACTGCGCTTTCTCAGGACGTGTTTCGAAATGATCCTGTGAAAGGACGTCCCCACCCGGCCCGCGGGATCTTCATTACTTCCAGCTCACCTTCCACTGGAAATCTTGAAATCTTGCTATTTTTGTGGGTGTAGAAATTCTGTGGGGGTAGACAGAGCCTGCAAGGCGCTCCAAAAGCGATGCAATTCCAGAGTAACGTATTCCTTACGCTGAATAAAAACCTAGCTAACCATGTCTTCTGCAGCTTTCTGCATTTTAGCTGATTTTAGACTATTTAACTGAATTTTCTTATTTTTTTTCTTCTTTCCTTCGGAAGCACGGCAGCAGGGGGGCCCGGGATGGCTGGGGCCATGGCTCTGCGGGTGGCTCACGCCTGCTTGCCTGGGCATTTTATTATTTGATGCCTTAACCTACTTTCAAACGCTTCCACACGTCAAAAGTTTGGCCAGACCACTGAAACGTCCCGCGATCTCCCGTTGCTCGCAGCAGAGGCTGCAGAAACTCCCCAAACCCAGCAGTGGGGTCGGTGACACTGTGGCCTTCGCTCCTCTGCCTCATTCACACGTTTCTATACCTGTAGGTAGCTCTAGAAAGGGATTTTTAGCCTGACAGTCTTCTGCAGCAGTTCCTCTATTTCTGTCCATAACATCACATTTTAATCCAGCTCCCCACTTGCTATTTAATACCATTAATTATTTTTTGTCACCTCTGCCATTACTGCTGCTGTCACAAAGGACAGATTTAGTTCACCTCTCAGCTCGCACACTGTGAATAAATACCCATTGCCTCATTTTGACTGCCTGCCATCATCTTCATGGCCATTTTGCACCTTTATTCAAAGCAACTTGCTGTAGCAGAATAGGGAGGACGAGCGGTGGTTCCCCAGTTTCGAGCTGTGCCCCAGCTGGGAGCGCTCCGGTTGGGATGCCGGGAGAGGGATGCTGTGGATGTGGCCCCCTGCGTAGTGCCTGGTCCCAGTACGGGGCCGTCGGGGGGCAAGGGTAACCCCAAATTTTGACAGGCTTCTGACCACCAGCCCACGGTCTGCCCCTTGCTTTTAGGTTTATTTTTGTTTGCTGCTGGGGGTGTGTGTTACGCACCAGTCCAATCCCCCCTGCCTGCTAATGCCCGTATTTCAGGCTGTTCCCGGCTCCACGCGCAATGTTATTCCCTGTCCGTACTGCACCGACTCCTCCCACCTCATGGGCTCTCCCAGCGCTCCAGCCTCTCACTCATCACCGCGGTTCAGACAGATTTCAGCCGCTCGATGATCCATCTCTGCGCTCCCGACACCGCGCGCTTATCCGCCCTGCCTTGGCAGAGGAGGGCAAGCAGGAGCTTCGCTAGCTTATCATTTAGTTTTCTCTACGCCAGCAGTATTTCCCCTTCCTCCCCCTCCTCCCCCTGCCTTCCCATTTATCATTTCTGGTCAGCCGTCACCCGCAGCAACTCTCTGATTATCCATCGGCCTCTCCCGCCCCCTCCCGCGCTCCCCTTTATTGCTTAATTATTTTCAAGATGTTTAATGGCGGTAGCCCTTGTCTCTAATTTTCTGATTATCATGCGGAGCGCTGCAGCCAGTCCATCTGAGAAATGCCAAGGGAGCAGGCCGGACACTAATTACATTTTTTTTGCTTCTGCTCCTGATTGCACTGCTTTTCAGCAAATCGCTCGCAGCATCCGCCCCCAGAAAGTCACAACACGCGGATGTTCAGCTGTGGGAGAAGGGAGCCGAGGCCGGGACGGAGCGGTGGCACTGGAAAGAAAAATGACCAAAAAATAGTAAAATTGAGGGGCATTGATAAGGGTTACATGGGTGCATTCGGTGCCCGCGCACGGGGCGAGCTGACCTCCGGCACACGGCAGCGCACAGTCATCTCCTCATCTCTGCAGCCATTCCCGCGCCACGCTCCTGTGCCACCACCGCTGAAACGTCTCCTCCCGCTCAAAGAGGAGCTCGGTGGCTCTGGGCAGGGCCCCAGGCCAGGCTACCAAGTTCCTGAAAATCTTTTGGGAAGACATTCTTAGAAGGTAAGGGTTCCTCCATCACAGCATCCCGCGATGAACGCTACCGACGGCTCTTCTTCCCTCATTGCAACCCGCAGCACGGCGCCCAGAGCCCTCAGCGTCACCGCATTTCTCCCACGGCCAAACTCCGCGAACAGGGAGCGTCGCCCGGCCTCACCCACCCGGAGCAGCGAGAGCGGGGCAGGGAGAAGCGGGAGGAGATGCCACGCCGTAAAAAAGCACCCATGGAGAAGGAAAGCATGTTTGCTTATCTGAGAGGTAAGGAGGCTTTTGCCATTGAAACGTCTCATCGGAACGGGGCTTGTTTTGCTGTAGCGCACAACTGCGGCTCACACCAAGGATAAATCCGGCGTTAAATGGGATGCTGTGACCTACATTTTATGTATATTATGTCTCTTACGCTGCTAATGAGCAGAGGAACCTTGATGTATTATCACTGACTAGGCAGGATTTTCCCTGCTTCTCTCCTTAGGATGTTATATGGCATTTCTGGAACGAGACGTATTTTCTTTAATTTACGGGAAATATTGAACCTTCTGCAAACATCACCATTTAAAAAACTACCAAGGAACATGCTTTGATAAATATCTTTCCCTTTCTCAGTTTGAAAGTGCTCATGAATTTACAGACAACAACACAGATTGCAAAACTAACAACGGCGGCCGCATTGTCCTTCCTCACGCTATTTCTGTTCCAGCCCCAGGGAGCCCCAGGACCGATGGGCGCTGGGCCCTGTACGAGCCCTGAGCTGCAGCACGGAAGCCGTGGAAAGCTGGAGAAATCCCAGATGTCTGCTCCGAAAGCCTTGTGCCTAATTCTTTTCACCCAACGGGCAGCTCTCACATCCCGCTCCACGGGGAGCACCAAGCCAGGGGGCTGGGCGGCACAACTCTCGTTGGAAAGTTAGGGTTGCGCATGGTGTGCCCAGTCCCTGTGGTACCGCTCACCGTCCGATGGGAGCAGACCCACGCACATCACTGTCGTCGGCCCACCGCAGCGGGAGCGAGGACTGACACCCACCCCAGCATGCGCCAGCCTCCAGCCAGGGCTCCCCGGCTGGTTCTCCAGCGCCGGCCGGGCACGGCACGACTTCGTTTCCACCGCGAGATTCCCTGGTCCCAGTGCAGCGCCCATCACAGCCGCTCCCCAGCCTGACCCACGGACTCCTTGAGCTGGGCCTTGGCCAAGATTACCGATGCACATTGATTTATATTGTGCTCTGGTCTCTTTCCAGCACTTGAGTAGCTGTCCTCAGAACACGGATGAGTGTGCTTGACAGAGACCCGAGCCGTGCCCCAGATGTCCGTGCCCATCCGCTTTCTGCAGGATGGCAGCAGCATGAAGCACAAACCATCACAGCTCTTGAAGGGTAGAGGAGACCCACCCGAAGACCAGCCCGGTGTCTCCAGGCAGGCAGAACCCAGGAGGGAGAGCGGACCCTTGGTGAGGTCCCCGTAGCTGGGACCTCCTGTCCTCTGTGTCCCCACATGTGATCTCGGCCAACCCAGCTGGTGCTGCGCATCTCAGAGCTTGTGAGTGCCAAGAACGGGTGAGTGAGAATGAGGGACATCAGCCGTCCCTGCTCCGAGGTCTCACGCTGTGTGTTGTTATCTAGGTGCAACTTTAATCAGGCGCTTGCTGAGCTGCGGTTCGTTACCTGCAGGCACCTGCGCTACAGTTCTTCCTGAACCTAGAAAGGAGGTTCCGTCTGCTCAGCTGCTCCGATTCCCAGGCCAAACCATCATCTATGCAGAGCTCACTACCTTCTACAGCATCACATACGTCAGGCTTTTTTCCTGGAAGTGGGAAAGACGTCTGCACTGGCAAAGGTGATGGATACATTCGGGCAACAAAAAACCCTCCCAGGAACTGCAGCCCACGGAGCAATCACGCACGCTTCAAGCTGTCGGAGCTTTACGAAGGAAGCCACGGTCAGTCCTCAAAAGCAGCAATCACGTACGGTCCTCCACAGGCATGAGCGTACGGATGTGGGAGATCCTTATCTCGTGGTGGTCAGAGACCAGCGTGGGAAGAGAGGCTGGCGCTGAGTTGGTGCTGAGCTGGTGCCTGAGCACCCATCCTGCCTGTGGGAGGGGTGAGTCCTGCCAGGGGCAGCCTGCAGCCAGCAAGGGGGGCGTCACCGCGTCCCTCACTGTGTGCAAAACGAGCTGGGTGGAAAGGAGCCTCTTCAGCGTGACTTCTCTCCATAGACAACATGTATTTGGTCAAGATGGAGAGAGAAACCACCGCTGGAGCATTTTACAGAGTTTGCTTTGTGTAAGAAACGTTCCTGATGAATAAACTGTTTCATTTCCCTGAGTAATTGACCTGAACCTTGGTGCTGTCCTCATTTAATTTCAGCTTAGGATTTGTCCTCTGATTTCACGTGACATAATCCACGGCAGGTCTTGCGTTTTCTTCCGAACCCTGGGCATTTCTCTGGTTTGACCGGCTTCTCACAGCACGTGGTTCTTTTCGATGTAACTCCCCGTCCTTTCCTGCCTGTCTTGTTATAACATTTTTTTACTCCAAGTCATGTCCAAAGCACCGTGTTCTGCCCAAAGCTCCACAGCTCCCGCTGCCTGCTGCTCAGTAGTTGCCACCAAGATTGTTCCTCGGGATCCCCCCAGGGTCCGTCCCCGATGTTGCTGTCACGACGTGTTCTCCTGCCTGCGGCTCCATCAGCCCTGTGGGGTGGCTGAGATGCTCTTCGCTGGGATTGCTACGGGTTCATTTTCCTTTCGGACCCTCGGGTCTCATGCCTGGTTGGAGTGCAATACCTCCCAAATTCCCCGAGTACCCTCGCACGGGTTGGTGCATCTGCAGGAACAAACAGAAAAGCTGCCTGCCCCTGCCCTTGGCTCCGCACCGAAGGGGAGGCACCGCTCCACCACGTGTCAGGCTTCATCCTCCTCTTCCCGCCCAAGCACTCAGCTTCTGCCTCCTTCCCTGCAGCCTGGTACTTCATCTCCCAGTATTCCTCGCACCGCGGTGAACCGGGAGTTGGGGGGCGGCAGGGAGGGTCCCAGCAGCCCAAGGTGCAGTTCTGATTCCTTCACCCTGGCACATCTCCCCCAAACCACCCTTACCCAGGACACAGGGCATTTACAGGACACGTTCCAGAGGATCAAACACAACGGAAATGGGTTTGTACAGCACAGATGTCTACTCCTGTCCACCCTCACTCCTGCGTAATTGTGAGTGGTGTATAATTAATACCAGCAGAGCCCCAACTGCTCATTCATTTCTAGAGAGGCCAAAACTGAAAGCTCGGCATAAAAATGTGAATGTCCTGATGAAAGCTCCCTTTTCTATTAATCACTTGTCAGAGTCCCACAGATGTTGCCAGCAGAGAATTTTAAAATCTGCCACGTTAGTGGAACACCAGCCACGCTAAACCAAAGGAATATATTCCTGGGAGAGGAGAGGTTCCTACGTCTGGTGAAGCCCAGTGCTGCAGGCACTTTCTGTACAAAATATTCAGTGCCATGAGGAGTCTTCGCATTTGAATTAGAAACAACTGTGATCTGACCATCCTCCTTCTTTCTCTTTTCCACCCCGCTCTTGATGAGGGAGCAGGGGAATATTTTTCAATGGATGAAACAGTATTCACACGCCGGAATGATGATATCTTTTTCCCAGAAGACTGATTAGAAGAACTCTATTATTCTCCCCACCACACCTATGCCTGCTCAGATGAATGTTAATTAATGCGATAGGTTACGTAAAATGAGCAGTACATTTTAGAACAGCACCTTGGTGATTACATTTATTTCCCTGACAAAAGGAAAAGAGAAAATACTTTGAAGAGTCGGAGATGAGCATAAGTAGGCAATTCACAGGAGCAGAATTTGGAAGTCCCTCCTGAAACGCCAGTGATTGCTACCGCGTCTGTAGCTCTCAGCAAAAATGGCCCCAGCGCGAGATATCACATCAACTTCCATGCTAAAAATAAAGATGTATGAACACTAAGTTCCTAAAGTGCCTGGAAAGGCCCAACAAGCTTGGAGCAGAGAACGGACAGACCATGACATGTAACCAAGCCCCACTGTCACCAGTGTTTACCTGGAGAGGGCAGGATCAGTGCAGAGCCGGGTGGGTGGGCACGGACTGCGAGGGCACAAAAAGCAGCTTTGTAGCAGAGGGGTTGCTCCGTTGGCTGCAGAGGGATCACGATGGAGCTCCTCAAAGACCTCAGGTCGTGGCTTCCATCTAACTCAGGATTGCAATTTACGGGCCTGGCACGGAAAGAAGAGCGTGCGGATGGCTGAGCACTGGCAGGCTGCGTCCAACACAAAGCTGGAAGAATTGGGATGCCCTTCAGGACTGGGTAAAGCATGCACCTCAGGATCTAAACAAAAAAAAAAAAAAAAAAAAAAAAAAAAAATAATTCTGCTCTAAGAACTGAATTTTACATTTGGAAAGGTAGGAGGGATGCCTGCCAGCTCCATAGAATCATAGAATCTTAAGGCTGGAAGAGACCTCCAAGATCATCAAGTCCAACCGTCAACCCAACACCACCACGCCATCACCCCCTGCACCCCTCCTTTGGGGTGTCGTGTGCCGGGGTTTGAGGACACCGAGCTGCCTCAACAGAATCAGACCCTTTGCTTATTACCCACCCAAATTTAATTAGACTGCAGCACAGGTGCAAGGCTGACTTAAACGTATGGGGGTTGTCGTCGTTGGTTTTTTTCCCTTAGGAAAGGCTGTTGGAGTCGAGGTGGGGCTGGGCATCCCCGGCAGCCCCTCTCCCCACGGCTCGCCGGGCAGACCCACCTTCTCATTTCACAGCAAGGCAAGACCTGTCGCAGAAGGTTCATTCTCAAGAAACCTCAGAGCCTTCAAATGACTGTAAAGCAATGCAAAAAATGTTCAATGGTTACTAAAGTTTCTGAATTCTTCTTGTCTTTTCCTTTTCTCCAACGCCTTAAGCATCTACGATGAGTATTTCTTCAAGCCTCTTTTTGATCATGGGCTTAATCCAAGAGCACGAGATGAAAAAGAGATTTGGGTCAAGCCCTGCAAGTACTACGCTCGTTCAATCAGAGCACAAAAATCAGCATCGCGACACAGTTCAGCTAATTCGTCCCTAACCAAAGCTGGCGAGGTTTTCTGAACATGAAGTATCAGATATATAAACTACGTACAATCAGTCCGTAAAATAAACCTGAGATCAAAGCCTCACTCAGCTTAATTGAACAAATTCAAACAACAAACACAGCTGAAGTAATCTTCTCCATTTTACAGACCAGCCTCCAGTAGGAGAAGAAACTACGTTTTCTGCAGAAATTATTGGTTGTGAATTATTCACTCACTTTCGTCTTGGACCCTTTCCAGGGGTTCGATTTAATTCTCCCTGACGTCAATGAGAGCCTTTCCTTCTCCTGCCACGAGGCCGGCTCCGGCTCCGGCTCCCCCTCAGTACGCAGCGCTGTGGAGAGCAGCGCTCGCGGCTCCGTCGCTGAAGCCAAACCTGGAGCCTGGCCGGGACAGCAGGTTTGGGGTCAGGGAGCCATGCGCCGCTGCCGATTGTCTTCAGGTTGCCCGAAAAGAAAATGGGGGAGGATGCTCTGTGCGTTATGGAACAGCGATGAAGTCAGACCCAAGGATTTCTTTAGCATCCCATTCGCAGACCACACTTTGGTGTATGCCGCTTGGCTCTGCTTTTGGAAAGCTCTCAGACGCTCTGAGCAAAGGCGCCGGCGGAGCCTGAAGGAGTGACGGCGTCGGCGCGGCGGAGGGGCTGAAGCCACCTGGGAGCTCCTGGTGTCTGGGCCTGGCTGGGGCACCAGCACCCTCAGCCCCGAGCCCGGCTCAGCCACACGCAATGAAAGGGAAGTGGGATTTCTGGGGCGGGTGTCTGTCAGTTATGCTGCTATAGCTGCCGGAGGATGCTGGTATCAAAACGTTGCTACAGCCAGCACATGCAGTCTGTGATGTTCAACTGCTCAGACAATTTAAATCTGAAATTAAGAAGTTTCTAACTTTGTTCACTGATATTGCCATGTCAACAGCCATTGCTTCCTTCCGATTACATCACATATCTGGAAAAACAAGAGAAAGGCTTAATTCCTTTCTTGCACAGACCTGAAACGTTTAGCGGGTGACGATCTCTCTGGTGAGGTCCACAGCTCACGCTCCCTGCCGAAACTCGCGCCCTCTGCAGCACCTTCCTCTGTTTGTTACTGCCAAGGGAAGTCACTGCTCACCCAGCTTTTGGCAGCCAGCTCTCCTCCACAGGCATCACCTGAGTTCTCTGGGGCTTTACAGCTGGAATTGCCGCTGTCAAACACCGCGTTAGCTCTAGGAAAATCTCCTATGGATTTGTGTTGTGGACATGTTGTAAGGAAAGTATTTGTTAAGCTCCTGCCTAAACCAATCCATAGCTTTATCATGGTCCTCAAAACACCTTGCAAGCTATTCACATTAATCTGGAAGTTTCACTACACTTTGCTGGGCACCCAGGATCTGGAAGAGGTTTCTCCTCCAGGTGCACCATTTCCATGGCCATGGGTGTCTCAGAAGAGCCCCGCTGAGCAGGGACCCCAGGCTGGGCGACGATGCACAACCCGACGTGCCGCATGCTGCTGGCGACTGGCTTCACAGTCATACACTTCACTTCTTCTGGGAATTTTCTAGCCAGCACAAAGCACGCCCTCTTTCCCAATGCCATACACAAAGCCATGCTTTGTCATTATATCTGGCTTGCAGTGAGCAACCTCTAAGGCAACTTGGAAAATAACCCATCAGGAGGGGACCTGATCACATGTAACAGAGGATCTGATCTCCTTGCTTTAAGCACACAGCCACACACGAGCACCCAGAAAAGCCCAAAGTGATCGTTTTTATCCCTTGGAAGATTGAAAGGCAGGACAGATGCAGCTCCTCTGCCTCTGCACTTCTCCTGGTGCGTGAGTCACATCAGCCTCTTCCAGGGAGCAAGTTGGGTTTCCATGGCTGACAGCTAGAAATAAATGTCTTTTTAACTGATGAACTCAACAAAAGTGGGCAGCAGTTATTTGGGATAAATGTGGACCTGCAGTATCGCCCTGCAAAGCCCCCTCTGACACTCAAAGTACGTCAAAAAATAACTCCAGAAACCAGAATTCTGAGTTTCTGTCATTGTTTCTTATTACAAAGAATTCCAACCACTTTAAGACTGGTGGCAGGGAGCTACTAAGACGGATGACTCACCAGCAGCCGCTCAGCGGTCAAGCTCTTTGTCTGGGAGGTGAGAGGCTGCCCAACTCCATCCTGAACTGAGAGCTTCAGCATCCAGCTCGGAGAAGCGCCGTGCCCACCAGCCACCGCCTCAGCCCATCGGTCGGACATCAGCCTCACGCACGCTGTGACTGTCATCCCAAGACGGGCTGACCTGCACACCCGGACCCGATCGACCTCCGGAGCGATGGGGCCGAAGCAGCCGCTCGCCTTGAGTGGGTCCCAAAGACTTCCGCACGCCCTTCGTTCCTGGGCCAAGGCAGAGCGAGAACAGCCAGGCTGCACGCTCCCAAATGACAGTCCAGCCTGCACCACGGTTTATTTTAAACATCATTTTCAACGTGAAGCCTGCTGTAAAACAGAGCAGCTAGATTTGCACAGAGCAGAACATTAACATATAAACATCTTGCTGTGGAGGCCCAAAATAATTAAATAGGTCTCAACGCCTAACGTGTTAGCTAAGAGAGGGAGCACAGAGTCTTCCTCTCATAACCCACCAGGTCACATTCCGTCTCTCCATAGAAAGACAAAGTTCCTTTACTCCATTTTTCGGAGCAGCAATCAATAAGTCTATTATTATCCGGCCAAGGGGAAGGCTGACAAGTCAGGCTTAGAAACACTGACGTTCTTGCTTCAGAATAAGGGAACTGCCAATTTAACCCCCTGGAAATATTGATGCTTGCAAAAAAAGCACCTATTTATTCTGTCTCATTTTGTGAAAATGTAATTACTGTGAGACGATAATACCAGGCTGAACGGGGGAAAGCAGGCAGATGCTCTGTGCCGACCCACACAGCAATCTCAGAAACATCATCAAACGGCCAGAAGTCAGGCGTTCCGCCTGCCCCGGGGAAGAAAATTAAGCGCTGTCATGTAGTCGCTGCGGCTTTTGCCTTAGTCTAATACCTTAATCTTCTTTTCTGAAGTCCAGCTCCTAATTTTTAATTATGTCTCCATTTTTTTGCCCTGATTTTCTCTGCCCCACAGCCTTGCCCAAGAGCCTCTTCACTGGGAGCGTTTGAGCTGCGGTTTCGGCAGCGGTCGCAGAGGGCAGCGGCTCTGCTGTCGTGCCGGGGACGGCACCGTCAGACCCTTCAGCTCTGCTGTCCCTTGGCCTCTCCAGCTCAAAGGGCAGTCTTTCCTCTCCGTACAAACAAACGGTGCTTCTCATGTCAAACATCAGCAGGTCCCTCACACCTGCCGCTTTCTGCAGCTGTTCACGGCACCTCGACCGCCTCAGCTCGACGTCCGTGCGTGCCTCGACGTTGCACGCCCCTCAGTTCTTCAGAACTGGATCTGCAATAAGAGCGAGCGACCTGGGCATTAAAGCAGTAAAATTACTGCAGTCCGTTCCCAACACTGCTGTTCACAAGGGTTAAAACAGAAAACAAATAAACCGATAAAGGCACAGACCAAACCAGCAGTCCTCTGGTTTCCCCCGGGCTGGTCCCACACAAACCGAGCGGCAGCTCCACCACAGCCTGGGGCCATGGGGACCCCTCCACAGCTGCTTCATCAGAGCCCCCGAAACAGCTTCTCTGTTCCAGAATCTCATAAAAACAAAAGAATCTGTGTCTTCCACGATACACTTGTACAGCCAAGTGGGAGAGAAAGGAAACAGAAAACTGGAAAGGCCCACGGGCAGCGTGGCAAGAGGGCACTGCGCTGTATATAGCCCTGTACCCTAAATAACAACCAGTACCATCAACAGCCCCGCGTGCTCACGGCAGAACACTTGCAGCCCTGTGTGACATGGACTTGCTCCCTCTTCCACAATGTGGTTCTCCCATAGAATCTTTAAGGTTGGAAGAGACCTCCAAGATCATCAAGTCCAACCATCAACCCACCACCACCATGCCTACTAAACCATGTCCTGAAGTCTACGCGTTCTTTGAACACTTCCAGGGATGGTGACTCCACCGCTTCCCTGGGCAGCCTGTTCAGTGCCTGACCAAACCAAAGCCACCATTTAGCACAAAGGGTTGGCACGTTCTCCAGGCTCTGACACCGGCTTTGTGTGCTCACATGAAAATTCATGTTGGCACCAGCTGCTGGAGCAGAGAAAAGAGTCACGTGGGTGCACAGGCAGCTCCCGACCACGTCCCTCTGCCAGGGAGACAAGCAAAACCAGGCAGGTTGTGACTACACGGCCCTGAACCCGCTCTTGGATCCCACACAAACCGGCGGGCGGATGGGGATCCACATGGCTCTGCCACCCGCGGGACCGGAGCATCTGGCACAACACGAGCAGTGAGCACCTTCTTCACCAACCAACATTTACCATCTCCACGCGGGATTTATGGGCTTTTTGGGCCACACACAATTCCCATTTTGAGTTTTATTAATGATGAAAGACCAAGACGTAAACTATTTTTAGCGTACAGCATATATAGTGTATTTTCATCCATCTACAGAGCAAATTAAGTATTTGATGACAAATTAGCCAATTAAGTGGGAGCAACTCAATTGACTTCAGTGGAGTTCCACTGACTTACTCCAGCTAATTCCATTAGCCAGGCTTTAGATTACATTTATATAGACAGCCCTCGGCCTCCCTCCCCTAATCTGAGTACAGAAGTAGCATCGAGAAGCCAGGGGATCCTTTCAGGTGGAAAATCCTGCAGGCTTTCTCTCCTGAGCAGACTTGGCACCTCATGAAGGCTGCTGCCGTGTTGGAGGGTTGAAGCGTAGCAGTCAGGTCTGCCACTTATTTTAAACAGATCATTTAACAGCAGGATGTATGAACTTTGAGCTAAAAAAAAGAAGATGGGAATATAGCTATTGCATTTTAAAGCAGATCAGAGAAATAGTGAATATTCACGTTATAGATTCACCCTAAAAATTACTTTATTCCTAAAAATTACGTTGAGATCTCTCTAAATTCAGTGATGACCTAAACTAAGCAAACGTATGAAAGACTCCTAAAATATCTGCACCGATTGTGGAGCGAGTGGCCGTGCAAGCAGAGCCGGGTGGGACGCTTCAGCCGAGCCGCTCGGCGCAGCCACCTCCAACCTGGAGTGCGACGGACACAAAGCTTCCAGCCTCACGTGATGGGAAAAGCAAAGCTGTCCGTTACCAATTATAACCCACTTACAGCAGAAATAAGACCAGATGACAGAAAAATCAGATCCCAGAAGAAAAATTCAGCTTTTCTAGCTGTACCAGCCAACACAAAGAAGGGGTATTACGATGAATGAACTAATTTTATTGCTTTTCTGTGACTCTGGTTCAAACAACGGGCCATGGAGAGCAGAATCCGACAGTTGGCGCAGGCAGCACCGGGCTCTGCAGTAGCTACAGCGGTTTGTGAGAATCCAGTAGAGCCCCCAAAACCTACAGGTATTTCCATGAAGAGCAGCAAACGCACGCGGAGCAGCCTGCAGGCATCGCGACCCGCCGGCGCACAAATAGCAGCGATCAGAACAATTCCGAGCAGCGGCAGGCAAAGGTTTCCGTGGGCTCCCCGTGGACCTGCCCCCGGCCGCGGCGGTCCCGGTAACACCGCTCCTCATTACTGGCAACTTCATCAGCCATTAACACCAGCTTAAATGTAGGGCAAGCAAAATACCTGGCCAATTTAACTCTCAACCTGGCATCATTCAAATGAAAAATCATAGGGAAGAAATCCCACCGTTATTAATAACTTCGTTAGCATACCGAGGTGGAAGCCGTGGAGACGTGCTGTTACCACAGAAACTGGAGGCACTGGCAGGGGCTGGAGGTGGGATTCTCCCGAGCGCAGGCACGACCTCAGGCAGCTTCGCTCAGAGACCTGAGACGAAGAGCTGGCCTAAAGGCAATTCACCTTTACCTTTTAGATTAATAAACAAAAGTAAATTATTATCAGTCAAAACAGGGAGGTGAAGGAGGAACTCACGCTACCTACACTGAAAAACGCCTTACGTGTCCTTACAGCGTGTTTAAATACGGAGATTACAGCTTCCAGCATCTCAGACTGGTACTGTGGGCTGGTGTCGGGACGGCTATGGAGCTGCACACAAATGGTGGGAAAGCAAATCCAGCCCCCGGCCCAGCGTCCAGAGGGATGAGAGGGAGGGGGCACTGGGACGCCCATCCCTGGGGAGCTGCGGGCATGGGCCAGCTCTCCCCTCCTCTCTTACTGCATTTTCTCAGCTCAAGCAGCACTTCAGATCTACAACACGAAGCACAATCAAAAGTTTTCAGATTTCTTCATGGTATTGCGGTCCTGTTTTGCTTTTCACCTCGCAGCCGCACGATCCCCCGCCTGTTGGATCCACGCAGCTCCCAGCCTCCACAGTCTGCAGACGCTTCAAAAGGAAGGGCGAGGCGCTCACCTCCAGCAAGGATGCTCCGGGAGGGAGCGCGCGAGCGTACCAGGCAGACACAGCCTCTACCATTGTCTGTGTGCGAGGATAAGCATCTGACTAATTTCATTTTCAACGCTCTAGCTATTCTGTGCTTCACGCTTATTTCTAGGCGCCTCTACGAACCCCACGAGGATGAGCGGCAGCGGTTCCTGGGGCTGGGACCAGGCAGACGCAGATCTGCAACTGCCTGGCTGCTTCCCCTCCTGGCATCCTCTCCCACATGGCATGGGAGGTGCGGCATCTCAGGACGCTGAAGAGTTTGGGGAAACCACAGGTACCTGCACAAGGAGCTCTTCTCCCTGGAAGAACACGCGGCTGCGGTCACCACAGAGAGGGGACAAAGTCCCTGCAGGAACCGGGCACCACTGGGCTTTTCCCAGCAGCGAGAAAGGGACAGCGACTGCAAGGGAAAGGGGGGCGTGAAACCATGACAAAGGGAGGAGAATGAGCCCTGGGGCATTAATTTGTTGAGGAAATGCACTTCTGGAGCCGCCTGGCGTACTGAAACACAGCACAGTAAATTATTCGCAATATTGCTAATCACGTCCACCAGGAATTTAATTTTGCACAGAGCAGAGACAATCTCATTTTCACCGCTCAGCATTGGTCACGCTTGTTACCATTTTTTGTTTCTAAGTGGCTCTCACCTCCGTTATCTCCAGACTGTACAGTGAAAGACGGACAGAGGTGACCTGCTGCTGTCCTGCCGGCAGGACTCTCTGGAAAATCTGGGAACATGGCAGAGAGAAAGGCAGGAGCAGAACAAGGCTGTTGCCCCCCATCCCTGCTCCCAAGACAATGTCACTCAGCACGTGTATACTGAAGACAGAACATGAAATATTGATTTCCATCCACAGATCTTCCATGTTCCTGGAATATCAAGTTTTACGAACAATTTTGGAAGCTACAAGGCTCGGGTTTATAAGCTACAGCACAAGGGGTTTATTCTATTTTAATTGCATGCAGAGACAAGAGAAGATTAATTTTAAAAAAACCTCAGGACAAGGTCAATCACCTTTCTCTGAGGCGAGCTCCCGTTTGAATCCCGCAGGACCCCAGAGGCAACAGCTCCCAAGGGAAGATGTCGATGCATTCCCAGCGCATTCCTGGAAAAGCTGTGACGGCGTCACCTGCGCACCCACCACCCTTCTTGCCCCTCACGCCGAAACTCGTCCTTCCCTCTTCGTTGGGACGGCAGCTCTCTCCAGAGGTGCCAAGGAAGAATGGGGCCCAATAGATTTAATGAAACGTGGGGGCAAAGCAGCCTTTGGTGGCACCCGGGAGCCAGGCTGATGCTCCCCGAGGCAGAGTCCCTGGTCTGAGCGCCGCCGGGTGCCGAGGGTCTGGTACCCCACCTTGATGGGAGGGGATTTGGTGTCCCTCACGCTGCTGGGGGGCAGGCAGTGGGATGCCAGGTGTCTGAGGGATGCACTGGGGCGAGCACGTCCGTTCCCAGCTGTGGGACAGCGCAGAAGTTACGGGGAGGAGCAAGGAGCTGCTCGAAACGGCTCCAGTAAAATCCAACAGATAAGCATAGAGGGGCCCGTTTTCCCAACGCTGTTCATCTTGGGAGGGATCCTCCTCCACGGACAGACTGGCTGGTACCAGGGGGACAATGGGGCTGCAACCTGCACGGAGACCCCCAAGCCTGAGGAGGGGAACGGGGGCTCTGGACCACCATTTCTGGGAACGTCGCTGGGAACTGGAAGGCTGTATTTGCCATGGTTGCATCAGTCATACCAAGGGGACAGGAAGATGTAACGACTCCCAGGGTTCGAGCTGATATTCCGCAGAAAGCTGTGTCTCTTTGTCCAACAGCAGTGAAAAACAATCCACTTACCACGTTACATCTCCTGACGCGTGGTTCCCGACGGATGGAGACTCCTACAGAAAAGGCGGTTGGCTTGCCACAGAGCCCTGTCTTCCCACAGCACATCTCCTGCTGAGGAGCCCAAGGAAGGGAGAAGTTGAACGCGGGGAACAGAGACCACTGTACAGCAGAAGCATGGCGGTCTCCTCTTCATCTGCTGGTGCAGTGACTGGAATCTCTCCTTTTCCTGTTTTGCTTTGGATCATTTCCTACTTTGCTTCACATAAATTTAAGCACTCACGCAAACAGGCTGGGAAGAGGAAAAGCAGCTGAGGAGCTGACTACTCAAATAGCAGGAGATATGAAAGCGACGGCTAGTAAAGCCCAAGCAACGAAAATTCAATTTTATAATGGACTCCAGTCACCACTCTTCTTGGGAAGAGAGAGGACAAACTGACCGGACCCACATTTACGGAGCACAACTATTCCCCTCCCGCGTTCCCCACCGGACGCCAGAGCCAGGCTCTCAGTGCTTCCTGTTAAATTAACGACCTCTTTAGCAGAAGGGCGGCATCTCTACGACTGTTCGAGCAAACACTGAGAAGAATTTATTCAACGGAGAAGAAACGTCCTCAATGTGGGTAAGGCAAGGCCAAAACACAGGGCCTTGCAGCACCTCCGGGCGACCCACCAGGACACAGCTTGTTCTGCAGCAATGTATGTTCTTCTGCATTATTGTGTTAGTAAAATTAGCAGCCAGACCCATTTAAAATAAATGCTCAAAATAACGGGGCTTTGGAGTGAGGCTTGGCTGCAGGACAGCTTTTCCCATCACAGCGGCATCACAGCAAGCCTTGTCGCTCGCAGAGCAGCTGCAGCCAGGCATCGGTTCTGGTGAAACTTCCCGCAAACTCTGGAATACTTTTGGGGAAAAAATACTTTTTGGGGGAAAAAACATTGGCAAATCCATTTTGGGTCCCCCCGAGCACCCGTGAAGAGCAGGGCAGGACTGCGAGGGGCCCAGCCTCTGCACACAGATTTCCAGCTGGAAAAAAACTGATTTTGCTGCTGTCACTGCCTGATCTGCCGGCAGCCCCTCACCCGGCAGCTTCTCAATCTTGTATTTCAAATCCAGCTGGAAATACTTATCGGCTCCTATATGCCAGACGTAAAGGATGTTTGTCATACGTTTAATTTCTCCATCTGTATGTTGGCCAGAATCTCCACGATATATTTTTATGAGGAGATAACATGCCGCTCCTGGGGAGGGAAGGGTTCAAAACTGAAATCACTGCAAATTCTCCAGGTGGCTGAACTGAAGAGGAAAGCTCCTGTGACCAGGACACAAATGGAGGCAAGAGCCTTTGCGTTTCGTGCTTGACTCCAACATAGACCAGCACAGAGCAGGGCCAGATCGCATCG
>JAAGAY010138890.1:0-28729 GCA_011801015.1 Ardeotis arabs
TCCTCTTCTCCAGGCTGAACAGCCCCAACTCTCTCAGCCTGTCCTCATAGGAGAGGTGCTCCAGCCCTCTGATCATCTTCGTGGCCCTCCTCTGGACCCTCTCCAACTGGTCTATGTCCTTCTGATGTTGGGGGCTCCAGAACTGGACAACTTCTCGGTGAATCATGAGGAATTTTCCTCATTGGTTTTAAAGGACAATTTTCTAGTACAAATTTCTATTATTTTAAATAGCTTGAGTTTTTTAAACACTCCTCAATATTAAAAAACTCTCCGTTAAGGTCTTCCAATTGTCCATCGGTATCTGCTCAACAGACATAAGTATTTCAGGAAAGGGGATGATTCACAGGGGAAAAAAATGCCCGTTCGGGAGTGGCTGTGTTACCGATTCACACCTACAGGCCCCGAGGGCTCCTCCCGCCCCGCCATGCGCCCACCGCCCCCTTCTTGAGGGCCGCTGACGGGGGTGGGGGGGCGGGTGGCGAGGGGAGGGACAGGGACAGCCCTACCGCAAGAGCGGGCCCACGCCTGCTGCTGGGAGGCTCGGGGCGGTGAGTACCCCCCTTGTAGTTAAGAGGGGAACCCCAAGGGTTCATTTGCTGGTGATTTCAGAGCTTGTTCTCCTCAGAACACCCGAACGGAGGGAAACTCAAGAGCCGTGGAGCTGGCGGAACCCCGAGAGGCCGCCTTAGTGCCTCACCCGGGCTGCGGGGGAGGACGGACACCCGCTACCCGCCTGGCTCTGGGAAATCGCTTCCCCGGGAAGGGCGCTGCCCGCCTCCGGGCTGTCCCCCGCCCCAGCGCCCGGGGTGGTCTCCGCCGCAGTTCCGCGCCCTGCCCGCCGGGGCGCCAGCCCCACCCGCCGGCGGCGGCGAGCAGGCAGCGCCGCGGCGGGAGGTACCGCGCGACACCCCGCCTCTCGCGATGGCTCCCCAACAGGCGGCTGTAACGGCCGTAACCTGGCAGTCGCTGTTTACCGCGGCGTAGCCAATGGGAAGGCGAGGCGCCTGGGCGGGGCTGGGAAGCCCGGCCAATGGCAGGGAGGGGCGGTGCGTTTAAACAGCGCCGGTGCCGAGCCAGTTCCGTGGTGGTCGGGGGGGTGAAGGTTTGTGGCGGCTGCAGGTTTGTGGCGGCTGCGTCGCCATGCCCAGCCGCCCCGACGACTACGAGGTGCTGCTCACCATCGGCGCCGGGTCTTACGGCAAGTGTCGCAAGGTGCGCCGCAAGGCCGACGGCAAGGTGAGGGACCGCGGCGTGGCGTCGCCGGCGGTTTCCGCGGGGAGCTGGCGGCTCCGCGAGATAAACGGGTGGCCCTGGAAGCCCCTCTTCGCCCCCCGCAGAGAGCTCTGCCTTGTGCGTAAGTCGCTCTCTAAGTTTTTTGGGTTTTTTTTGGTTTTTCCTCCCTAGATCTTGGTATGGAAGGAGCTCGACTATGGCTCGATGACGGAGGCAGAGAAACAAATGCTTGTTTCGGAAGTGAATTTGCTTCGCGAGCTGAGGCATCCGAACATCGTCCGGTATTACGACCGGATCGTCGACAGAAGCAGCACAACCCTGTACATCGTGATGGAGTACTGTGACGGGGGGGACCTGGCTAGCTTAATTGCCGAGTGCGCGAAAGAAAGGCAGGTGAAACCTGTTTGTGATTTTGGAGTTTCTAGCTCTTCTTAATGGCTTCTGAACAACTCTGAGTCTAATCCTTTGGACCCAACAACTTTTCAGAAGTGGTGGGGAATTTTGCTAAAGAATGCACCAACTGATTGGATATTTATATCCAAATAGTAAAAAAAACCAAAAAAACCTGAGTGTCCTTACGAGACAGAAGGGTTGAAGGGTTTCTGGATGCAATGCTATGCATGGAATTGAAAACATAAACCAGCAAGTCGTAGTACTTGCAGATAGGTAGCTTGATCTGTGGGTTTTTCTGGCCTGACCATCAGTAAAACCACTTGCACCCTATTTTTTTGTTAGAACACTAAAATACATGAAAGAAAAAAGTGATTTTTAAACACTGTATTGAAAGCTACTTTATGTGCCTGTATAGCTTGTGGAGACGCCAGGTTGATAAGACTGCAGCTTGGTCTAATCTTAGACTTGGCAGCCTACTTATTAAGTATAATATCGGTTTTCACATACTTATGTGAAACAAGTACATGACACCACATGTGTTACTTTGTGATAATAGTCTAAGGTGGTACTGCAGCTGCCCCCAGACATCAGTGTTTTTATTTAAGGAAGGTTATATTCAAAAACAGTCTTGTCTTGGCTCTGTTGTTGTCTGTTGCTCATCCATTGTAAGTAATGGAAATGCTACATATTTAGACTCTTTGGGGGAGGAAGGCAATACTACAGGGATTCTGCAACAGAAGTCTAGATATCTTCCAACATATTTGGGATGATTATTTTTTAATATCCATTTTTAAAATAGCATATGTAGATGCCTGTTGCTGTTACCTTTCTATAAAGATGCTGAGATTGATTCAGTGATGTTTTATAATAGTAGTATTAAAAAACTTACAGAACTAAGACTGGCAGCAATTACTTAAACTGGTGTGTGCTCAGAGAATACATCTGTTAAACAATGTGTTTACCTTTCAGATGTTACTTGGAAGAAAGCTTTGTTCTCCGAGTATTGACTCAACTGACATTGGCCTTGAAGGAATGTCACAGACGGAGCGATGGTGGAGTCACCGTGCATCGTGACCTAAAACCAGCAAATGTCTTTCTAGATGGCAAGCAGAATGTGAAACTTGGAGATTTTGGACTGGCTAGAATATTGCACCATGACACCAGCTTTGCCAAAACGTTTGTTGGAACTCCATATTATATGTCTCCAGTAAGACCTCCCTTCTGTGCCTTATCTTCCTTTTTGTCCCTCCAAGAACTGTTTTCTGCAGTGTTGGTCTTGGAGTCTGTGAATGTTTGGGAGGTTTTAATGAAATTAAGAGTCTTAAGTGCAGGTGACTCTTTTCGTAGAGTGTATATGTTCTGGAGGCAAGGTTATTTTGCAGTTATTTTCATCTCATTTCTTCCCCACACTGTCACTGTCTTCTAATTGAAATTGCTCTTCATTGTATAAGTTTTGATATGTTCCTGGAATATTAGAGATGTTGGAGTATATTTTTTCTGAAATGGAACAGGGAAGCTAGAGCACGTCTGTGTTTCACGGTGTTATGGTAAAGAGCTTATTAAATTACCTCTTGATTGGTAGGGTTTTAATTTGTAGTGGAAATGAGCAAGAATGAGTTATTTCCCTGAATGGTGCATTTTGTGTGGGAAGGATTAATGTTGACTGAAACATGGAGTTGTATTGACTGAAGACTGGTGTAACACTTCAGTCTTCTACAGTGTAGTACTGCCATAACTTGTTAAAATCCTGCTAGTAAGAGTAGCTGTGGAGATTAATTGAGATGGAATCTTAAAAGTAACCCCAGTAAGTAATTTAGACTTGAACACTAGCTGATTATTCTGCAGTAATAGAATAATGTCTTAGTTAATACACCTAAGATTGTTCTCTTTCTTTAGGAACAGATGAATCACATGTCATACAATGAAAAATCTGACATCTGGTCTCTAGGATGTCTCCTGTATGAATTATGTGCTCTCTTGTAAGTATAGTAGTGTGGTAATTAATGTGGAAGCATAGCTGTTAATGTTACATTTTGTATAGATGAAAGCTTAAAGGTTTCAGAGACTAATCCTAGATTTTTATTTCTGTATTGGTATTGACATTAGGTAGTCAAAACAAACCTTTGATTGCAGATTTTTTTTCTTAGTCTGATAATTTAGGAAAATAAGTCCTGTAAAGCTAGTGAAAGAATCCAAGTAAAATGTTCTTCTTCAGGCCTCCATTTAGAGCTTACAACCAAAAGGAGTTGGCAGAAAAGATACGGGAAGGGAAGTTCAGACGAATACCATATCGTTACTCAGACCAGTTGAATGAACTTCTCAAAGAGATGCTGAATGTAAAGGTAAGAATCAATTACTAATTTTTCCACCTATAATTTGAACTAGTACGGAAATACTAGTTTTCCTTCTCAATTATTAAGCAAACTGATCTTGAAGTGCTTGCTATCACCTTGTCACTGGCAATATCACTTGTAGGGGAAGGACGGACAAATTGTGCTTTGAGTCCATTAAAACAAAGGCAGCAGCTCAAGTGTTATGTCAGGTTCACGGGATGCAAAAAGTCTCAGTATTGGCTTATATGGACTTTCATAACAGCATGCTTAAAGTCGTATAACTTGAGAGTTAAAATTGTTCCAGTGTTGGAAGTTGGAAGGGGTTGTTTTGTTTTAGTTTTGGATTTTGCTTTATATGGCTAATGTATAGCTCCCCTCCATGGCTGGCATGGGGGTGTTGAGAAGAGTACTGCATGGGACAACAAAGCTGTAACAGGAACCCAAGTCTCCAATAGGTATGGATCTTTCAGGAATCGAGTGACAGGTAGAGATGCTGAGTGTTAGTTCCAGAACCTACTGACAGTTGCCTCTGTAGCCTCACCACCCCATTCCCATTCTGGCTCTGAAAGTAGTGGGAGCCTGGGCTAGGAGAGCCAGACTTTCAGCTTCTGGAGCTGAAGGCTGGTAACAGCTTCCCCGCTTCAGCTTTTGTAATCTGGTTGTACTACCTCTTCCTAATTCAATTTTTCTCCAACTTCTTCACTGTATAGCACCTCATCTGATTTTTCTACCTCCGGTGGGTCTTGCTTTGAACACCCTGTCCTTAATGTTTCTTGGTTACAGATGGAACCTGTTGGTAATGTCTTTCCTTTAGGATTACTGCCGACCTTCTGTTGAAGACATTCTACAGCACCCCTTGATAGCAGACTTGGTGACAGAAGAACAAAGACAAAATTCTGATAAAAGGGGCCGGAGATCATGGGAGCCAGAAAGGCTGCAGCATTCAGATGCTGCAGTGAGTGAGCTAAAACGGAAGGAACAACAATTACAGGAGCGAGAGCAAGCCATTAAAGAGAGAGAGCAACGTTTGGAACGTATGATATTCTACTTTAGGAAGGGGGTGGCAATGGGATTCTGATTCAAAAGAATAAGTGTGGAGGAAGGAACGGTAGATGTTTTTCTAAAACCTTCATTTTAATGCACTAGGATATCATATGCTTGCATTCACTACTAGAATTCCGTCTAAAGAATAAGCCAAGAATGCTTGGGCTTACTCATCTATACTAGTTCTTGTTTTATGTCACTAAGATATAATTGGCAGTTTGGATATAGAAGTCTGGTTTGGGAAGATTATTAAATGTGAGTGGCCATTAGCAAAGTACTCATAAAAATAGGGTCTGAATATATTGTTCTGCACTGTGCAGTGTAGGTTGCTTTTCATCTACTCTGTGTAAGGTAACATTGGCTTTACTAATTTGTAACCAAAGGTGAGCCTGATGTTGGAGCAAAATATACTTGAGTAAACTGTCAACTACTTTCATAGAAGCTGTACCCTACAGGTAGCTTACCTGTGATGCTGTATAGATGGCTGATCTTCAGGTGCTGGGGTTTCCTGCCCACATAAAATACCTCTTTGCATAAGCAGTAGGCTCTGTAATATAGATTTTAACTGTATATATTGTTTTCAGAGCCTCAATACCAGCAGCTGCTGCAAATAGGATGTTTAGTCATAGCTAAATTATAGTATCTGGTATCTAAATATTTATTGAGATCTGGTGTCATGTGTGCTATGAGTTAATGTGCAGAATAGAAAGCTGCTATGGCTTCATTGCTGCAGATATGGCAGAGTCTGAGCCAGGGGGAGAAGAAAAATCATGCCTGGCATTTCAGAGCACTTGTCCAGTGTTTGATCAGTGCATTGATAAATGTGTATCTACACCACAGTTACCTTGCTTTGTTTAGAATCATAGAAGCAGAAATAGAACAGGCTATAGTTTTTGTTTAGAATCATAGAAGCAGAATCTGACAGGCTATTACTACTGTCTTTTTCTGCAAGAAAATCCATCATGCACAATCACTCTAACGTTAACACTTACATTTTAACGCTGTACACTACCATATTTCTACTTCCAGAGAGAGAACGTGAGCTCTGCATTCGAGAGAGACTGGCAGAGGACAAACTTGCTAGGTATCTTACTAACCTATAATTGCCTAGATTAGAAACTCTACAATCTTACAACAAAAAGCTTAAACCTCTCTTTTCAAAACAGAGCTGAAAACTTGATGAGGAACTACAATTACTACAAACAGCAGAGGATACTGGCTTGTGCAGATGGTCCAGGTATGAAAATACACAAGAAGCCACTTGCACTGACAAATGTAGGCTGGTATGACTAGAAGACTGTCCCCAGTGCTCAGCATACTATCCCTAGACCCATTATGTTGATACAACCCCCAACTACCTCTGTGTAGTTGGGAAGAGACTCTTGATTTTCTACTTTTTGCAAAGAGACTTAATGAATTATGCTTAATCATGAGTATGAGTTACCATTGTTGGCACTGTAGTCTTCTGCTGTTTTGGAAATTGGGTTATTGTGGTAAGCTAATGGAAGTGCTGACTTGTAACCCAAACTTTTCTCAGAGCTGCACTTATTTTACTTATGGATGTCTTTTTATAGACCTCTTAATTTATTTAATTTTAATAAAATTGCACGTGTCAAATCACTTCAGCTTTAGTTCAACTTCCAAAAACTTCAAGATGGGAAATAATACTGATTGCAAGTGACCCAGCTGGATTGGTGCATCATAAAAGCTCTGAAGAACTCAAGCTGTTACTATCACCCTCCAGTTTAACTCCCTAGAAAAAACCCACAGCTTTGAAAATGTGCAATAATACTTCCTGACTACCTGTAGTCCAATCTGTTTTACAGTAGTTATTACCCCATAAGTATTTGACACTCCCTTTGGACCTCACTATTGTAAGAGGCAGTAGCATGTGTTCATTGCACTCATCTTTAGTAGTAAAAATGATTCAAATATCTGAATGCATTTTGAAATATTGGTGGAATATTAAATGACTGGGTCCTAAGTAGTACTCTAGAACAAAGAAATTTAACATGCAGCAACACTCTCTTCATTTAGTTGTGGTCAGATAAAGAAAGATAAGCATGTCACTGCCTCTAACACAAATAAAACTGAAGGTCCTCTTTTTTTTTTTTCCAAGAAGATGCCTATCACAGCAGGAAAGAACATAAGTAAAATGCCACCAGAAGTTAATAGTACTTGAGCTATTTCTAACATTTGTGTCAATTTTGAGGATTCCACCTCTCAATATCTTGTCTGACTCTGATACATTAAAGAATACAAAATTAAAAATAAACGTGCCTTGGGCTTTCTGATGTTGCCTCTAGCACTGGATGACTGAAGATAAATGGGCTTCAGCATTTTCTTCTGTTTTCTTCTGCATCTCCCGTCTCTTTACATGATACTTTGATCTTAACAGAGGTACTAATTTTTGAAGATGGCCAAAACCATTTTGAGTAGTTAATACCTCAAGACAGACAATGGAGAAAATGCATATAGTTATTACAAGACTAACCAAATCTTGCAATATCTGTAGATTACTCAATTAAACATTTGTTGCAGTGTTTGCTGCTCTTCCAATTCATTCCATGGTACTCTTGTAATACTGTTTCTAAAATTCTCCCTGTTCTGATATGCATGGATTAAGTGTTTCTCCAATATGCTGCCATGTTCACTTGCTTCTGTTTTCTCTAGTTGCTCAAATATTACTGTTTTTCACAACTGAATTGCATCTCATGCATTTCTTAGAACCCTGAGTTTTCCTCAAAGTTAGTTGTGTGGTTCACTTTACAGTAAAACAGAATACAAAACATCCTGATTTCTAAGAGTCCTAGACACTACCCTATTTTTGCAGGAATCTTCTGACTTGTAGGGAAGGAGTTAATGTTAAAACAGGTATAGCTTAGTGACATGAAACTACAACAGGCACAAACAGTGTTTGGTCCTTCTCACTCTTTGTTTTTTTGCATCCTTGCTTTAGCCTAATATATTGAAAATCAAAGCTTCAGCAGCATTAAGATTAGGATAGTTAGACCTTTGATTAAAAAAAAAAAAATCACACCTTAAGTTGAGCTTTGTGTAGCTGGCTCTTAGGAGAGCCAACTCAGCTGTTATAATAGCTTTCAATGGTAGTTTTTGTGCCCTGAATCATTAAAACCAAAACAAACTAACTGTCTTTTGATTGTGGCAGTTTGATATGATAGCTATACTATGAAAATTCCTGTTTTGGAGGCTGCAGTGAAAGTAACTTGTCAATTTTTAATGCACCTAAACTCATCGCTCATCACTCATCAAGACAAAACCCAGTTTGTACCCCATTGACTTAATACAAGGATAGAGTTGGAAAAATGTGGGTAATGTAGAAAGACCCCTGGACAGGTAGGATCTGCCCCTGCTATGAAGGAAATAAAATAGTTTTTTGGTAGCTGGGAGCCCAATTCTCCATTTCCTTTTGGAACTGGATTATGTTACTGTTTTAATTTCTGTCCTTCAGAAGAAACTCCATGTCTTTTTTTCCTTATATCAACTAAATATTTCCTTAGGTGTTGGGAGGTGCACCCTAGAAACTACAATGGCATATATATTTTACCACAATTATTTTAAAGCCTTCTTTTCAATTTTTCCTCCAAAATTGGAAAAGACTTGTTGCTATGAACTGAAATGCATTTAATTAGATTGCTTAAAGCCATAGGTAGTTACCAAAACGGCTAACAGGATTAAAAGACATAAGCTAAGCAATACATGCTGAAAGATGCACTAATTTAGTACTTTTTTTTTTTTTATTTCTTAAGATAATGCACTCCTGCTCCCCTTTTCTACAACCAAGAAGAAAGTACACTTTGATGGAAGTGAAGAGAATGCTAAGCCTCCTGTTAAGTTGGAAAACTATCCTCTTTCCAAAGATAAATGCTCTGATCTCAAAAAACGTCTATATGCTGCAAATCTACGGGCTCAAGCACTGTCTGAACTGGAAAAAAACTATGAACTAAAGAGCAGACAAATCTTGGGCATGCGCTGAAACTGTAACATAGATGTACAGTATTTAACTTCAAAGAGTTGATTAAATGTATAGGAAGATACTTGTGCCTCCTTCTTTTAAGCTGGAACCTACTGAAAATTTATTTTAACAGTTGTTATACAAACTCTTAGTTTGTGCCATGTAGTTCATGATAAAGGCACAAGAGATTATATTGTGAAAACAGATAGTTTTGATACCAAATCAAACAAACTGAATGAATTGTATTATTAAAGAAAAATATTTTGGTCCTCCTTCTGTTTGCCATGCATTTCTCTTCTGAAAATATAAAGAATGAATATTGTAAAAGATTTTTTAAAATCTGGTGTGAAAAGCTTTTCACATGAAAAATGCACAGAGTCTAGGCTAGAATGATGCTGTATATAATATACAGTACTTGATAAAAGAAGTATTGATATTTTGTATACGTGGAAAAACAGTGGCTTTTTATCTGCATTTGTAATATTTTTTTAAATATCAAAAGAGCAAAAAGATTTTATGCTATCTCTTCCTACTAACTAGGTGACCTATCAAAGCAGGCTACTTTTATTTTAATGTCTGATGAATGTATGGGATGGGTCAGCTCAGCATACTTGATGAGTTTATACTCCTTTCTGCCTGGGCAGCTGGATGGCTTGTCCATCAGCTCCTGAAAGGCCCATTTCAGGGCACAGCATTTGAAACGATACCTTCTTTGTTTGTCTTGAAACTGTGTTATAAACTGATCCCCTGAGACTTCTCTCCTTGAAGGGACACCATGCAGGGTATTGACACCTGTGTTTTGGGGAGGGGCAATTGTACTTTGAATAGCAAATCCTAATTTTCTTGAAGCTTATGAGGTATCTCCATCTTTCCCTTCACAATTCTCTGCTGGAGTTAGAGTTGCTCACTTAAGGTGGTGTAAGTTTCATGAACTAACTTAGAGTCATGAATTTTAAAAAATCCTTTGATACTGTAATGTCTGGCATATATTTTATATAAAGATTTTTTTTATCTCTGGATTGAAACGTCATAAAACATACGTTCTTAGAAAACAGCTAATTTTCCAAACATTTGTTTCCTTATTGGGCCATGAATGTTATCTAAGGAGGTATTCTAGACTGCTTTTACTTGAGAAAAAAAAAAAAGAGTGTCTTATTTCAAACATCAGTTTAATTTGGCGTATTTGCTGATTGACAGGTACTTGCGTCAACAAACAATAGCTCTGCTCCAGCAGATTTTTAACCACCCAGCAGAGCTTATCACACTTGCTTGCATAGTGGTTACTGTTTTCACCACAGCCTTTGCTTAAAAGAACTAGAATATGACCATTTCGTTTGCTAGTCTAAAACTACCACTGTTCTGGTGGTTGTTACTCAGCGCTAGGTGTGGTTGAAGTGTCTGGCAGGTATGCACAGCCAAAGTAGCTGGGCCACATGGATTGGTGCAGCTTTCCTTCTGCATTCTTTCATATTGTTTTAAGATTCTCACACATATTTGGAGGGTGAATCCCTGCTTCTCACTATGTTTGTCTATTTAGATTTTTCTGTTCTGTGCCTCAGCCAGATCTGCAACGCAGTTCTACTGGCCTTCATGTGGATCTTTATTGTATAGCCCACAAAACACCAAACAGAAGAATGTTCAGTAGTGTCAGTCTAATCTGAAAAAAATATGTAGGATGCTTTGTCATCTGCAAAATGCAAGTACCAGTTACTGAAATGAAGAAACCAAGCAACCAAGAAAATAAATTAGTAATTAATTCAGGAAAGACAGTATTGTGAAATGGCTGGTGTTTGCAAATGCTTTGCTTTTAACAAGACCAAACTAAGAAAATGGCCTGACAGGTTTTTTTTTTGGTTTTTTTTTTTTTTTTTTTTCTTGGAACATATACATGGAACAAATCATTTCTGCATTTAAAGGTAAAGTACCTTCAGAGCAACACCTGCAGCTTTCCTTTTAATTTTCTAGTGACCTCAAGATGGCACTGTTGCCCTGGAATTGTTGGGAATTTCCTTTCGTCTATGGATGCATTCATATATTTAAGATCTGATTTAAATATACTTTTACCTGCTTTGTTTCAGAAAATCATAAGTGTGTTGGGGCAAGATGCTGATTTTCTTAGGCTACAGATGCTTTAGTACTTGCTGGTGCAATTAATTGTAATCATCTCCAATTTGCTATTTTGCATATTTTATAAAAGTAGTTGAATCAAAGTCTTAGTTAACAATTACACTGTTGTGAATAAGAAGTGCTACCGAGAGTGCAAGCTGTATCAATCACAATGGTAGTAATAAATGAGAACAGCTTAAGTTACAGCTGTAGCATTGAGCTATTTAAGCTACGTTACTCACAATGTCTTGAAGTATTATCACTCTAATATGATAAATGCAGTCTTTCTTGAGGTTTTTTTAAATAAGAACGTCCTACTAATATGTGTCAAACATAGGGGAAGGCATCCTGGAGATGGTCGTCATTCTCTCTCAGGATTTCTGCTTTGGAATACTGAAATTCACATTTTCCTACAAAAGCACAATTCTTTTTTTCCCCAGAGCACGTGTAGCAATTGGAATTGCATTCAGGATGCATTTTAAAAATATATTCAGGAAAATAAATAGAACATTTATGGGAATAGTGACTGCTTACAGAGTGTTTGCAAAACATTGCCATCATGCCGATGGGTATACTTACCTCTTCAAAGTGAAGGTACATTTGTACATATGTATGGTACAGCTTAAGCCTTAACGGACAATCATAATGATGTACACTGTTGCATGTTGTGAGATAAATTCATTAACGTTTAATATAGATATCAGGAATTTTAATAATATACATAGTTGTGGGCACACAAATGACATATAGGAGCCAACTCTGAAGTTACCCAAGTTCTATATGCACAGAACACGACTTAGCTCAAGGATAGACTGGAGGGGAAGTTGCATCATCTTTGAAAAACGTGGACCAGACCCCTGATTTTCAGCCTTTGTGTGTGACCTTGATCAAGACTCTGTCCTGGGCCTTAGGTTCCCATCTGCAACAGACTTGTCACAGGGGGGTGCTCAGAGACAGCACTGGGATTCTGACCAGATTTTTGGTGGCAGTGGTGCAATTGCTTTGGTCTCTGACCTTGGGCAGCTGTGCATGTACTTGGGAATAGAATTTCCTGCGAAAATAGCAGTGAGTTACTGAAGTAATTTATTTAATGATTAGCCTGGACAACTATCCCCTCTGTGGCCAGTTGACCAAGCCACTCCATGTGACTACAGTGCTTAAAGAGTGTGAAAGTGCTGGCTAGCTACGGCAGATAAAATGCTTAAAAGAAATCACGGTTAAACACAGAGGACCATCAGTCTTCCTAAACATAAGTATCAATAGGTCATTAAATCCATCCTCTAACATTGACCATGTGGAGAGATAAATCCCTCTGGAATAATCATAAAATACTTTATCACAGGGAATTTCACATTTTTGCCTTTACTGTTGGTGAGTAACCCAGGAGGAAATGATCTGGTCCTAACAGTGGCCCAAGCTGGTTCACAGGTGCTCACCACAAGACTCAATCTCCTGCAGCTTCCTGCAGGTACAAGAAACAATGCAGAGCAGAAGCTCCCTGCTATTGCTCTTGTCTTCACCCAAAAAAAAGAGAGATTGCTCCTCACTTAACGCTGCTCATCATCCTAGAGAGAAAGATGTGCTGTGCTGACAGAGATGAAGTCCATTTCCCAGTAAGCAACGCTTCTAGCATTTATAGTCCAAAATACAGCTGGATGCAGCAATGGCACAGTGACAGCCTTTGAGCCGTGTCTTTGTCTTATTCCTCCCTTGTGTAACTTGTGTGAAGCCAGAGAAATCCTAGCAGCTATAAAGCTGGTGTATCGGGTGTAGAAGCCAAAGCCTGCCCTGGGAGCCTGCTTCATAGGCATTTCAGCACCGGGGGAAGACTTTGGCCTAATCAAGGCTACACACAGTATAATTTACATCGGGTATTAGAAATGAGTTTTATTTATAGATTTACCTTAAAAGTTAGCTGAAAGTTAAATATTAATCTTTATAACTTTAAAAAGCTTCACAGACTGATAGCGTACCACCGCATATTGTTATACTGCTTTTCCATTTAATCTTGCTTTCAGCCCGATCAGCAATGCTGAGAAGTTACTGTACGAGAGGCAGCAGTGCCTTTATCTGACATATTATTTTGAAGGCAAAGTGCACTTCTGAGGCTCAGCTGCCATGGAAGTATGAAGCTTTGCTGGGAAAAAAATCCTTTGTATTCTACGAAATGGACTCATGCCAGAGTTTTACGATACAAAGGGAAAAGAAAGGCTACAGAGATACCTAGAACTGGCTAGCTCCAGATAGCCTTGTTTTTCAATGTAATGTAGGCTCTTTCTGGGTAGGAAACATAACATACTTATGAAAACTTGTGGCTAATTAACTTTCATTTTTAAGTGGTTTAATTTTTGACTGATGGATGACGCCTGTCACTGGACTACCTGGTTTGAGCAGAGGTAATTTGTGCACCCAGTTGTTCTCTGCTGTGAATGTACTGCTGGTCTCGATGTATTACGTCTACTTCCTCGGCAACTGAAACTCTGACTTGCACATGACATACAGTGAGTAATAACCAATAATGCAGCTTCCACTATCACCTTCCATATGTAGGGTTTTTTTTTCTGTTAAAATTAATGCACCATGCAGATTTATGAGGAATATGACAGGTACATAGCAGATGCTTTAACACTTGGCTAGAGCTAGTATTTTTTTTTCCATTATTCATACTAATCTGAAAAACGTTTTTATTTGCAAAAATAGCTGCTAAATACTTTTTCACTGTTTAATCAGCTCTTTTAGCAGGTCCTGCTCTTGCAAGGTCAGTGGAAGCAAGTGTATGCATAATACAAATTTTTGCACATGTTTGTGTCAGTCAAAGTCCCAAGGACACAACAGATGCCCAGTAAAGCCAATGACAAGCTTTCCTTCAAATTCAGTGAACCCTTGGCTGGACTTCAACTTCATTAGCATTAGACATACTAGACATTTGTAAATGCTTACACTTGTTT
Source organism: Ardeotis arabs (assembly GCA_011801015.1). Taxonomy (NCBI): domain Eukaryota; kingdom Metazoa; phylum Chordata; class Aves; order Otidiformes; family Otididae; genus Ardeotis; species Ardeotis arabs. The sequence goes on from JAAGAY010138890.1 coordinate 14,034, forward strand.
GCTATTTGGGGAGGAAGAACATTGCCAAAGGCAGCGCAGGAACAAACAATCCATCTTCCTGAAGAGAAGTGGAGAGACAAGTCAATTTAGGTAGAGCTCTTGATCTTGGCTTCTACCAAATCGGATTTTCCTTGATAAGAATTCACATCAATAGCCCTCTGGAAACCTTGGGTATCACACAGACCTCTCTAGAGTTGTATGTAGTATTAGGGAACAGTGAAAGCATTTTTTTTTCTGCCCATAGTGCGTTTTATCATCCAATTGCAAACACAAGCCATATTATCTACCTGACCTCTCAGCTCTTCCTAGACCATCACGGAATACTCCAGTGACCCCAGAGCTAGATGGCTATTTAGGTCATGCAGGAAGTTTAGAAAATCCTTCCTCACAAATGCAAGTGTTAAAAGTCACTGACCGACTTGAGTGCTAATTGCCATGTAAAGTCTTTTCTGACTACTACTAATCAATCTTTAGATGCCACTAGGGAAAGATAATATGGACTTTCTGAGACCTGAATGATAACACAAACAAAGCCGTCAGGGCAAACGGCAGATCATGACAGATAATGATTTCCTGGGAGGCGAAGTAAATACCTCCTATGGCAATGATCCACGTAATTATCTTGTACTGGATTATCAGTACTTTGTGGCTGCAACTAAAAGCAGCAGGAAGCATTAGCATTAAAGAAAATGATTTCATCAAGGAAGTATTCAGTTGATTGGAAAAATAACATATTTTTATGAGAATTATTACAGAGTTACCTTTAGGGCACATTTGAAATATTTCTCCCCAGGTGAACTGAAAGCTAGGAAAATCTCACCATTGTGCCAGTTTCTAGAGGGATAAGTGCGATCAGAAAACTGCTGCTGTATCCTGCAGCCAGAGGGATCCATCTGCCTGTAAGGCAGGCTGGGGCCTCACTCTCCTCAGGCGTAAGATCATTTTTCACCAATCTTAATTCAGTCAACTTCAGCAATGCTGAAGCACAGATCAGCAGTATGATGAATAAAGGTGAACAACGAAGAATATGTCACTAAATCTCTGTATTGCAGAGTAATGCAATGAGTAAAATTCCCTGCTCTGTATTTCCCAGTCTTTTTCAAAGCCAAATTCCTGTCTCAGTGCTTGAGGTCTCCAGATGAAACCGGAGGCTACAGGGAGACCTCACCTCTGTGCAAAGCCACATTCAGTAGAGCTCCATGTGTTATCAAAAGAAGAAAGAGCACAAAACTATATTTTCTAGTTACTGATCTTCAGTAAGAGACTGAAATCTAGACCCTGCATTGCCTAAGTTTAGGGAATTTCTCTGCACAGAGCCCTGGAAACTGTGTTTCAGAGGCTTAAAACAGAATTTGTGTGTGAGCAACCACAGCCTTCACTTGTGCATGTTTTTAGCCTCCTTCTGTGTTGATTTTGCCATCTCATGTTCTGGATAAAAGAATCCATGGCAGACTCATCTTGTAAGTGCTGCTAATTTGCACTTGCTGCTGGCATGCCTGTGGGTGTAAACCAGACAGTTAAGTGTTGGCAAGAAGCAGTGAGATAATCATGGGCTTGGAACATGGTCCTCTGCTTGTGCTCCAGGGAATGAGCTCAACTGAATGGCAAAGCCCAGCCAGGGAACTCAGGCTTGGGTTTGTGCCAGGCAGGAACGATGAGTTTTGTTTTCAAATCTGGCTCTGCAGGAAAGTCTTATATAAAATCCTAGAGCCTGGCTCAATTTGACCAGATGTTCTAACAGTTACTTACTTTTTCAATCCTATTTTTTTTACAGTTTAGATTCCATCTTCAAAGCAACTTTCTGGAAGTGAAATAGCACTTGCTACAGAGGTCAATTCTGCGCTCAGCATTATTGCAACGATTTGCAGTGTTTGCTAGTGGCCTGCCATATCTGCATCACCTCAGTTGCATGCAAAACTCCCTGTCTGAAATGGGAGTTGGTTCAAAAGGCTTGCTCTAGGTCCTGCCCCTGCACCCCTTACCAAGCTGTTTCTCTACATCTTCAGCTTGGGAAAACAGCCAACTTTCTCGGGGTGGGGGGGGTTGGGTCACCTTTATAAAGTAGGATTGAAGAAATTACTATGCTGTGGTGAAGTACTTTGAAATTTATACATGTTGAATAATGCTATTTAACTCTTCATAACTTTGAGTTATCAGTGGACATGTTAAGTTATACTGTATGTAAGCAATTGGCATTGGTACAAAGTTGGAGAAAAATTGTGTATGTTTTGCATGGATTTATTGTTATTATCATACATACATACCAAATATGCTGTCAGCTTTAGTCCTAATCCAGTATCCCATAATACCAGGCCATGAACGAGTATTTTTTAGTGATCCTACAGTAAAATCACCAATTTTTCTCTTTCAGAAAATCAGAAGCATCAACAAGAAAAACACTGCATAAAGTACAATCTTTGCAATGGTAAGGACAGCTTCCAGCATATGCAAATAGAGAATTGTCTTCTACTCTTCTTTTTAGTAACCAAAGACAAAACAATTAGCCTCTCCTCCCACTTACAGGCTCATTCTCCCTGGTGACTTGGACTGGAAGAATGGTAGCTGTTCACTTCTTTAATGGCAGGGGAACTCCTTATCAGCTGTAAATCATTCTGTCCTGTTTCAGCTGCAACAATGCTGAGAAACAGGGCATACATATACCCAGACTCAACACTGCAGGTCCCTAACCGCATGCAACACATTTAAGACCCCAATTACCGGTGAGGCCGCTTCCTGCCCTTGGTAAATAATAAATAAGAATAAACGCATAAAAAGAATAGTAGACACTTCTCAACCTGGGAGTTATTCTAAAGAAGCTCATGTTTGGGACTTGCATTACCTGGTAGTGAGGTTTTTGGTTTGTTTTAAGCACGCAGTTAGTAGAAACAAACCCATGCTGATATATTGTCTTTGCGCAACTATTGGCTCCTTCACAACACACCAATGCAGAGCACTCGGCAAACTGGAAATCTCTCCGTGGCAACATCTACCCTTCTAATTTTATTAATTAATTTAATAGCAGCCTTCTTACTGACAGCCCAGTAGCTTGACTTCCTCCCTTCACAGGCGAGGAAGTTCACTCGGAATTAGCAGGGTGAGACTGTCTCTATATGCAATCGGTGCTCTGCTTTCTCATGGAAGTTGCTCAGATGAGTGTCACTGTTGCTTATTTGTTTTAGGAAGTGGTTACATCTTTAAAAAAGAGGAAGGATAATTTTAGGTAATTTTATATAGATTACTGAGAAGGTATCAAATTATAATATTTTATCTCTTTTCCCCTCTCTGAATTTTGTCTGAGCTAATCCTCCTTTGGCACCGAAAGTGTGGCTGTTAAAACAAGAGTCATTTATTTACAGCTACGTGGGGTTTCATTGTCATGTGTCTAGGATGGTAGAAACTTCAACCCTAATTCAGCATTGTTGGAAGGAAAGGACTTCCATGTAATTGCTTTTGCAAGGTACATGTTATAAAGGAGAATTCTCATTTAGGACCCATTTCACAATCACTTCTTCCTCTGTGAGTTATGGGGAAACTTTTTTTGCAAAATTTAGGCCAAATATCATAATGAAAAGTCCACTGTCCCCTTCAGCTGCTGTTTTAGGGTCATCTCTGCAGCATATTACTTCTGGATTTTCTCTCGTATTGATCCTCATTGATGTTTCATTTATCTGCTTCCGAAACATTCCAAATATCCGGACCTGAGTGATTGTGGCTGGTCTTGCCAGAAGACACCGGCAGCCAGGGGACAGCCAGACTGCAGGGCTAAGATACTGAGGAATGAGACAGCTTTCCCATGACCTGAAACCTTTCCATCCCTGCTGACTAGATTTCAAGAAGACACTACACCATTTAGGCAGGAGTCTTTGATCTGAAAATTTCTGTGTCAGGGTTTAAAGTCATACCAATGCTACAGCTCCTAATGATCAACCTTTGAGCAATAAGTTGAGAACTTGTCCTTGAGATGACCAGTGAATTTTTCTTCCAACTCCCTTAGAGCATCTGTGAAAGACAGAGGATTCCCGAAGAAACCTGTCCTTTTTGGCACAATATATCCTGATAAGAACTGTCTTACTAAAAGCCCCAGATAAATGCTGAGCATTTCCTCTGCTGACAAGTCTTTCATGTTTCAGGCCTGGGTGACATCAGAAGGATGATAGTCTGGGTGCTCGGCAGCTCTGGGAGACATCAGACACTGATGAACTGAGAGGTTTGCAAACAACTGAGGAAAGTTGCTGAAGTATGCAAAGCTAGGGCAAGATTATTAGACTTTGTCCTTTGATTGTAAATGCAGGAGGAATCCTGGCCCTGTGGGAACCATTGATGCTATTGTGGCCTGGGTTGCATACAAAGTCCTGCCTTTTTGATTTAGAGTGTCTATTTGTTTCCAAACCTCTTTCCCCACCATCCCTCATTTCTACTCTCCCTAGGGATGATTCAGTGGAATAAAGCCACAGGAGTATAACACCCATCCAGCAAAAACACTTGAGGACAAACTTTAAACTGAGCAAGTGTTTTATTACTTCCTGAAGTATATGTTACTATAAAGGGATACCCTTACATCCATTACAAATAATACATCTTATTAATAAGTCACTTTAGCTAAAGAGAAACCTGTAGAAACCGCCCCCACTGTCCAACAATCAAGTGAGTCTGGCAGAAGGAAGCAAGAACTTTGGATTTAGTACAAATAACTAACTCTGCATATTACTTGCTTTTGGGTTTTCTTCCCTCTTGCTGTCTTTGCTCCATCTTGCCTGTCTGCTCCACTTCCTTTGTATTTTTTCAGCCATGCTGTTTTTTTTTTTAACTAGAACAAATAAAGCCCAGGATATTACACTGTTTGACCACTGTGCTAGCTTCCAGCACCAGGCAGACAACACTTTCTTCCCAGGACTCAGGAAAGCTCTTGCTCTTTACCTTCCTCCTGAACTGCATCTATTCTGTGTGTGCACACGTGTGTGCACTAAACTGACACCTCTAACAGTCTCTCAGTTAGAAGGAAGATGACCACATTTGTAAATGTCAAGATTGTGTAATTGCCAAGATTGTGTGCAAACAGATGCCTGTGCACATTTTATGCTACAGCTGTGGTCATTTGAAATTTCCCAAACTGAGACCATCTTGGGAATGCAATTACTTCCCCTTTTCACTTTAAAAGCAACAACCCTGAGAATTAAGAGGGCTGAAGAACTCGCTGATCTCACTGAAACTGTCAGGGGAAGCAGATAGCAGCACAGAAATCAGCATGCTAAATGCAGGCCAGTATTTACCCTGGGTATCTGGATATTCTTTTGAAGTAAAGGAGCATTGTGTTCTCCTTAGTGCTTTGCTACAGAAGCATTTCTCCAGCAGTAAAACCGAAAAAGCAGGTTTAATTATTAGCTGCTTTGCCACCTCGGTGGCTTCAGCAGGCTCCGTGCAGACTTTGCAGATCAGGGCACTCAGGCACACCCAAAGGCTGCACAGGCAGTCTTGAAAGGAAAAGCTGGAGGTGGCCATTCCCCCCCTAAAGGCTCCATCTCTCCCAGATAAACACCTGTACGGGAGCGAGCATGAGGAGCTGGTTGCAGTGCTGCTTCTCCTGTCAGCTTGCTGGAGGGTCCCCAAGCACATGTGCTATCCCGCCGGCCCAGAGGGACGGATCCACGCGGGATTCCCTTGCTGGGTGTAGCGGATAATACAGAAACATGAAACTGAGCTACCTCCAAGTTTGGGGTTACACTGGGACATGTCAGTCGGAGGATAGGGCACAGCTCCAACCTCTGTAACCAGTTGCGCTCTGCCAGGGGCAGAGAGCATTGAAGGCTGAGCACCTGGCTGGGGCCCAGGATGGCACAGCTCCGCTTGCAGCCCTCTCACTGCCCATGGCCCTGCCTTTTGGGCTACCCTGAGGAGGCTTCTCATAGGCTGAATGTGATATGGGATGAACACTCACCTTTTCACCTGTGGCTGGATTAGGTGGCACACAAATTGTTGGGTTTTGGATGCCAGAGAGGGATCTCCACGTGCAGGGACCCGTGTTGTCATCCCAACCAGCACAGACGGGCTGTGTGACACAGTTACAGCAGGTGAGAGAGCGACTAAGATGGTCAGGAGGACTAAGGAGGTCAGGAGGACACTATGGTATGTGGGGCTAGGATGAATCACCTTGACAATGAGACTCAGTCATGCCACATGCTCCAGTAGGAAGTGCTGGGCCATGTAGCACTGCCAGACTGCCCGGACTGCTGGATCAGGCCAGAGTCAATGCCAGGAAAGCACTGCGTATGACCATGGTGAATTATAATGACAGAGCTCAGGCAGCTCCTCCTCTCCCTCCCATAACACTTCCCAGCCTACACACTGCCTCCATGCCGCCACATGGAACATTTCAGGAGGAGCCACACACGTGTACACCCGATTCCTTGTCCACCCCTGCGGAGTGTCCTGGAGGGAGACTCTGGTCTGGTTGCCTCCCACAGAGGACTATGTCAGCCCAGTCTGTTTCAACTCTTCAGAGAAGCGTGAACACATGAACAGTATTGGCTGCCCTATAGGCTGCAATCAAGCCTCCATGAATCCGAAATATTATGGGAAACATTTTTCCCACTTAGGACTAGACATAAAGGTGCTGGCTATCATTGTTAACAAGCGTAGAAGTTCTGTCACTACAGTGATATAAACTGCACATACCAGTGCATTAACAACACTGGTGTGCTGTGATGCTGCTCATCAAATAAGCACACATTTTGCTTATTTACATATTCCCTTTTTTACAAGGAGAATATCTTCCCACAGGGAAATTTCCAAGAAACAGATAGGCTCTGGTTTATCTGATTAGCAAAGGCACAAAGTATGTCTATTATATGTGGCTAATAAAAACCTGAATAAGAATATTCCTAGAACTTAGTCGGCACTGTTTACGATCCTAAGGTTATACACAGTTTAACTGCAGCTTTTTGCACAAGAGCTTGACATACAGCAGGAAAAAGACCTTTATCCCCACTGTTAACTAACCAGATAATATACGTTGTTAGTCAATAAGGGAGATGGAGCACGTATTTCAGAAACAGATTACTTGGAAACTTGATGGACGAGTCCTTCCTGAGACAGCCACGGTACCTGCTGTATTTAATACTTGTTTTGTCATCTTAGCAGTGGTAGAAATGGGTTCCCTCCATTGGCTCTGCAGTTACTGTGGCACATCATTTAATCCACCAATGCTGATGTGAACTTCTGTTTTCCCAAACAGTAAGACAGAAACATCTGGCTAGATATAAAGCAGGCCAACACAAATAAAGCTTTCAAGAAGCAATGTTCACAGTCATTATTTTGCTATGCGAACAGCCATTCATAATTAACTGTATAGAATTAGCTTGTAAGAGATTTAGATGAAGATTTTTGAAAACCCATGCCTGAGGATCCTCCATACTTAATCACCAACATAAATGACCTGCTTTCCAAAAGCAGCCACCTCTCCTGTTTGCTTCTGAGGGACCTATTGGCTGCCCAGGACTGATTAAATCAAAATACCTCCTCTACACTTGTGAATTTTGGCTTGGAGACACAGCTTTGAACATTGCATTTCTAGGATACTGGTAAAAGCATTACTATTAGCAGGAAGGGCCAGTGGATACTACTCCTCCTTCTCACATTATTTAGTTTGTGGCATTAAAGAACTCACTTAACTCATGCTTTAATGCTTTAATAAGAAAAATCCTTGTCTTATAATGGGCAGAACTAACACTTGGGGGCAGGAGTTGCCTCATTAGCCATTGACTTAATCTCTGAGCTATCCACAGCAGGCTTTCTTTATAGTAAATGGACAGACATGGGCACTCTAAGGATGGGAATCATCTAATCAAGTAGATACTACTGTAGGAGGAGATAAATCACATTGCAGGCTCCACTGACAAAGCTGATTAGATCTCCACTGACTCTAAAGAGAGACTCGTGATCTGAAGATGTTTGCGTGTCAGCTACCAATTCCCAGGCTTGAATCCCTCCCTTATTGTCCACTTGAGACTGTGGTTTCACGATCGGCATCAGCAACTACAGGCTGTTGCCAGTATACAGTCACACACTTTTCCGTGCCTTAATCACATGGTCCTATGCGCCAGCTCCAGCAATCCTGCAGCCCCAGCTAAATAGGATTAACTTGCTGAACTGGCTGAAAAATAATGCTGAAGAAAAATAATTTGGTTTTGGTTGCACTGGCAGGCAGAGCTGATGCCCCTCGTGGCATCACATGCCCTAATTGCTAGATCTGAGGCCTGGTTGGGGGCAGGAATGTCATTTCTGAAACGTAAATGTGACTGCTCTTTCTGGCACCAACTTTTAGTTGGACCAGAGTATGTTGATCACAAAATGGCCTCCATCAAAGGCAGTTATGAAAATGAATAGTTTCAGTTACAGAACATAAAGTCAACATGTTTATGCTTACTGTCTTGGGATATGATTTGACAAACATAAAATACAACTGATCTTTGAAAAGAAAAGAGGTGACAAGAGATAGCACAGACCTTCATGTCTCCATCCTTATGTGAAGGCCATGTTTGGTGCTTGGGGAAAGGAGCAGTGTGCAGCAGCTCTCAGAGTCGGCATCGCAGCATCTTCCAAATCACAGCATCAGCTCTGGGGAGAGGCAATATTAAATGATCAGGAATGAATAAATGTTACTTCTGCTCTGGGCAAAGATGCTTTTCAAACAGGTCTCAAAATGGTTACCTGCAGAAAATGTTCATAGTAGGTACAAACTTGCTTTTAGTAGATGGCATTGATCATATGACATCATTTGGTTTCTTAGAAAGGGCAGTCTTTGTCAGGAGCTTGGCTAATGGCTGGTGAACACCTACCAACAGCAACTACAGACCTAAATGGGATCTAACAAAACACTTTAAGCATCAAAATAAATGGTGTTTTTCCACAGATATACCCATTTGTGTAATAAAGGGAAAGTCATCCATCTTAAGCTAATACAATTAATATCTAGTATATGATGAGCATGCTGGAGCTCAGCCACTTGAAGGACTTCACATAAAAAAAGACTTTGTGTAATTAAGACAGACGATGCAGTTCTTGCCTGATGTGTGTTGTGGCAGCAAGAGCAGCAGAGATGTGGGGGTAGACGAGCTGGCTGGAAACACCAAGGGTGCCGGGGCTGCCTGCTGAGGACAAGCCTGAGGTCGCCCTCCAGATCAGACCTGCGGGTGCTGGGTCAGAGTGGGAGCCTGTGAACATGTGCTGCACAGGGGCCCCCGTGCCTGAGCATGCCCTACTACTCCTGTGCCACCAGGCTGTTTGCCATGCTTGCAGAGCAGAAACGATAGGATGTGCCATGTCCCGTGCTCGTGGCTGTTCCAGGACCCACCCTGTAAGCTACACACACAGCCAGCACAGTGGCTTTCATTCCAGTTTGCCTGGAGATCTTCCTCTTCTGAGCCAATACTGTTGTTCTAAGTTCTCACATTGCCTAGTTTAGTCCCTGGGGCTGAAATCAGATCTTTGCAGAGTGTGCCCTTGATGTCACTGAGCTCTCAGGAGATAGAGAGGTGTACCGGCGGGACCCCATTTCTCAGGGTAAAATGTGCCACCATGGCGCACTTCTTCGGCAGCATTGCACAAAGGTGTTCTGCAGCCTCACACCATTCAACGCTGCCCTTGTTGAACGAGTTTTGAACTGACTTTTCAAATGCCAGAATGTGTGCATTTATAATTTCTCTACAGTACCAGCTGCTCTTGTAGGGACTTCTAGGGATTTAACTCAAAGGATCTGAGGGACTTTCTTCCAGCAAGAGACCTTTAGAAATCCTACACTAATGAAGCCCAGTCCTACACCAATGACAGTGGAAACCTCTGCCCCCAAATAACTGATTTTGATGCCAGAAAATATTGCATGTTTTCTGACAGGGCCTGATACTGTAGGTAGGTGGAGCAGGCACCACAGCGATTAGCATACATCTCTGTCCGTGTCTGTCCTCGGCAAATACCCATTGATTCACTGATAATCACAGCCACAGGTCCATGAGGATTGGCTTAGATTAGAGCTAGCAATCTCATGTTCTTTCTAAAGATAATAGAAGGCAAAGCTAACAATATGATTTATTTAAAATGTCATATGAAGGATAATTTATTTCAGTAATAATTAAAAATATTACTGACCAATCAGCTGCAAAGACATTTTTTCCTTCCATGAATTCCATATTTACAGAGTTTTCCCATCCCTGGTGAATCATTGTTACTGTCTTTCCAGCAGAGAGCCACACTGTGTGCAAAAGTGAATAACACCACATTTCAAATTTTTTTTTTCCTTTAATGATTAATACGGTGGTGATCTTTCTAGTAGGGTCCACTTGAGAATTGGCTGAATAAGCCAATGGATATTAGTATTAACTTCACAGCTGATTAGAGCAACAATTTTGCCTGCCTACTTGTGAATTTTAAGAAAATACTCATTGTACCAGAAGCAGACAAAGAGGTAGCCAAAACAGCCAGGAAATGCTCTTAAATCCACTGGGGGGAAAAAAAAAAGCGGCAAGTTCATTAAAAATAGTTATAGATTGGCTATGCAGTTAATTGTGCCAGAAGTTATGAAGCAGCTGCAGGCCACCAAATGCCATTGGATCAAATGAACGGACTGGTAGCAAGAAAGGAAAATAACTAACTTCGAAAGGAAAGACCAAAACTGGATGTAAGAAAGGCAAACTTTTAAAACCATTTTTTCTTTATTAGGGAAAAAATACTTTGGAAAGGAAAGAAATGAGTCTTTTAATTTGCTTTGCAAGGTTCAGAAGTAGAATAGCAGATGATATACTGACCTACTCAACTTGCCTGGAGTTCTGCCGCTGCCTTCCAAAGAGCCCAGATTTCACAGGCACAGTAACCAGGTAGAAGAAGAAATCTCGTTATAGAGCAAGGCGCACTTCATTTCCTATCTTAACGCCAATTACAGCTATAGGCTTTCTTCACAAGTCACAAGCAAAAGCATGTAAGCACAGGCTTAACTCACCTCTGCTCAAAGGCAGCCTTTTAATTAACTGCAAACACGTTTAAGTCCTTTCCTTGATAAAGCTGCTTTCCTAAATCAGGATATGACAGTGAATTTGACGTGGAGCTATGTGAACAGTAATACCCACTTTGCATTTGTATTGTTTTTCATTACAAGGAGCAAACTTGTTTATGTAGATAACTGGACACTGAATGCTTCTGTTCGCTTTCGTGTTGCTGGCTGGATCTAATTTGAAGAAACCTTGTAAGGACAGCTAACAGAGAGAGACACTGCCTGCAAGAAATGCAGCCTAAAATGAACACTGACAGCCTTGAAGTGGAACAGACAGATGGAGTCATGTTTGCCAGAGTCCCACAAGCCTTTATTAAAAGCAGACAGGTTGATGACTGCACAGAAAGGGAACAAGCTCGGTGTTAAAAGGAGGCTGTGTGCTCTGTAATATGGGACTGTATTAGCGATTTATGCACAGGGTTTCACCTTTTCCAAGTGGAAAGGCACAGAGTGATTAAGAGCCCTCCACTGAGGAGATCTCTCCGCTTGTGAACTTGTGCAGAAATTCAAAGGAAAAAGCAGTGACTTTATTTACTCAGCAAACATGCTGAGTAATAGTGAATCTCCCAACTAACATCCTATTCTCCCCACAGTGCTCAACGGACTTAAGAGAGCTCAGCAGCACTCAGTGCAAAACATTTCACCTCAGAACAGGCAACAAGCAGCAGCTTTCTGTTTAGCCTTTCTCTGTCTTGTCACCCAATTCTGGGGTGGTATGAAGCTGCATACTGGAGATTCAGAGTTACTTCTCCCCTCAAAACACGGAGCATTTACAGCAAATAAACAGATTTGGAGACAGGTCCTTCCACATGTGTGGACCGGAAGCTTAACTGAGAAAGAACTGGGTGAGTCACAAACAATGCCTGGAAGCCTAAAACAAAAAAAAACAACAAAAAAAAACCACAAAGAAAACCAACCCTCGAGTCCTCCCTACTTTTAAGATATAGTATTCTCTTCAAAAGCATAAGCAGGAACAAAATGTTCTCCTGTAACACACCATTTATGGCTTCATTAGGTACCTTTCTCAGTCACCGTCCCATTAATCTTAAAACGTAAAATGTTGCCAGATGGACAGCCCTGCATTTAGGAACTATCCCTGTTCCTCTTGGATGCTGATGTATGGTAACACAACACAAAAGCCTCAGAACAGCAGTGTAGAGGATGCTGTTTTATCAGAAAGAGCCTGGGGAAAGAGGTAGCAATGTGAACTCTTGTGTGATCCAGCTGCTGGTCTATGCCTGCTGTGTTCGGCAGCAGGACTGGGCTGCCACAGGGGATTATTCATCAAAGCCCCGGTATTTGACGCGGATGAAGACAACGGCAGCTGCTGGGTCCCACAGGACAAAACTATATGCCCAGCCCTATTCATCAGGGAGCAGCAGAAGGCCTGAGGAAACATTATTACTTCCTGCCTGGGAAGAAACCATGCCTTCCCGCTCTCCTGAGGTGTACGGTCCATGTCTTGTGGCTCTTGGCCACAGGAGGAATTCAGTATTCAGCCTGCTATAGTAGGAAGAAAAGCTATCCCTGGACAAGGGCAGAAACAAGAACGTGCCATCCTGTAAGGGGAAGACAGCAGCAAACAGTTGTATGGTACCCTTGAGAAGATCAGGAGGTCTCGTGGTGAAGAAATGTTAAAAGGATCACAAAGTGATCCAGATGTTGTTTAAATGCCAAGAAAGAAGACAAAAGAGCCATAACCCACCTCCTGTCAGTCCCAAGCTCTTGACACAGTTCATGTTCAATGCCAATTAAGTTTCATTGATAAGAGTGGTACTGATATTGACATCCTGTTTATTTCACTCAGGAGGGGACTGAGTACTTTTAATCAAGAAAACTACAACCACATCATGTGGGCAACCAACTAACACTCAGTTTCAGTAATTTCCGAAGTTCAGCCAATGAGAGACATTAAACTCCCTGTTGTGCCTTCCTTCCTAGCTAAATTCCATTGGATTAACACCAGTTCCTGTAAAATGATAACTTGCCCCACCTGCAGGAATTAAAAAAGGTTTAAGCTGTACCAGTTTATTTGACCCACATATCCTAAATCTGGGTAATTCTTCCTTATTAACTAATGGCCTTGTGTGGGGGTGAGGAGGAGAGGACACGGGCATGTTCCATTTCAGTATAATTGCTGGTGAGCTTCCTGATTATTTACAACATCTTATTAAATGATATTATGGCATATGGGAAGCCAAGTAGATGAGGAGAATGTTATAGCAATCTAATGACTCACTCCTTTACAGTACTCTTTATGATGGTCGTAACAGCATTTCGTATGGTTTCCCACCACTAAACTAAAACGTAACAGACCTAGGTTTTGACATACAAACCATCTCACAGAAAATAGGGTTCAGGATCAGAGGCCAGTACAGCAGTGCCTGTGGTGCCCAAGCTGTGTCTGTAATATGAAGACTATGACCCTGTAGCGTAAGTGAAGAAGAGTGGATGGCATGCAGAGATTAGAGCAACGTGGTAGACAGATGTGAACTCACCAGGACTCTGCTGAACTTAAGGCAAGCTGGTTGTGAACTACTGGTCTCAGTTTTGCTTGTTGATAACTCTTTTTTTTTTTTTGTAGAAATGTGAACACCTTCTGCCATTTTACTAATGAAATGAGACTAGTTGTCCAACTCCAGCTGTCAGGAACCATTGTACAGATCCCTCTGGAATCCCCAAGTACAGCAACAGGCTTTTGCATTCCTGCTAGATCTTCCTTTCCAGGGCACCACTCTTCTCACTGCCTCTATATATTCATACACACAGCTACACCTCTATAGCTACAAATAGCTATGGCTGTTTGTTCCCTAACTCTCGATTTTCCACTCAGGGAACTCTTGGACACATTCTCTCTTGCTGCCATCTTTACTGGCTCCCTGGGACACAGCAGGCAAAGAGGCCTGTTTGTAATTTTTGTGATTTTTAAGAAATTTTTCTAAATACTTTGCTTTTTCTTTCCTTTTTTACCTACAGTAAGTTCTATAAAACTAACTGTATCTAGGGACTGTTTTTTTAGGATTTATATATTTTTGTTGTATTACAGCTTTTCAAAACAGACAGGAGAAAAACTAAATAGAAATCCCCCCGCAAAAAGGCCAAATCTTAGACAAAACTAGGAGCCAGAAAGGCGGTGAGAAATAGCTGTGGGGAGGTAGAACGGCGTGCGTGGTTGCTGGAAAACGGGTCCGTTGGTTTGACGGCCGGGAACGGGTGCCGAGTTGGTGCAGCTTGCGGGCCGGCCGCTGGTTCCTTCCCCCTCGCCAAGCAGGCAGGAGCAGAGGGGCCGGGGCCGAGCAAAGCCGCTTCTGGTGCCTCGGGAGCTGCGAGGCTGGCGCGGCTCCTTGCCGCGGGTTAAAACCCGCCGGCCCAAAACACCCTCCAGGACAAGCCGGGGCTTCCGCACGGACACAGGCGAGAGGGTCAGACAGGCTGGGCGTGGGCAGGGCGCCCGGGGGCGAGGGGCCGGCGAGAGGCCAGCGGTCAGGCCCCCGCTGCGGCCCCACCTCGGGCTCCTCCCCGACACCCGGATTCGGCGGTGCCGGGGCGGGCCTCCCCCCCACACCCACCCCGGGCCGCGCTGGCCGACCCCCAGGGCTCACCTCCTGCCGCGCCGGCCGGCGGCTGACCGGGCGCGGCCTCCCGCCCCAGCCCCCTC
>JAAGAY010138891.1:0-11110 GCA_011801015.1 Ardeotis arabs
TGGAAGCTCTGAGGTGCGGATGAGGAGGGAGCGACTTCAGGGTGTCCCCTGCGAAATGATGTCACCCGATCAATATATTCGGGGGGAGTGACCGATCCGACCAATTCCCGCTATGAACCGGGCTCAGTGTCGGAGCTGGATGCCGCCGAATCGATCGGGGCTGATAACGCGGGGCTATAAAAGGCCGGGGGGCCGCCTTCGCCCCGCGCTACATCCCCCAGCCTCCGGCCAAGCGCAGCCAGCACCAGCCCGCCCGCCCCTCCGCTCCCTTCCGCGCCCCTTTTCCGTGGGATGGGGCCGCCCCCCGCCGCCCTGGCGCTGCTGGGCCTCGCCGCCGCTGTTTCCCTGCCGCTGCCCGACGCCGGTCCTCACGTTAACTACGGCTGGGGCGAACCGATCCGGTTGCGGCACCTCTACACTGCCAGCAAGCACGGGCTCTTCAGCTGCTTCCTGCGCATCGGCGGAGACGGCCGGGTGGACGCAGCCGGTAGCCAGAGCCCGCAGAGTGAGTACCGGCGGCGGTACCGGGGAGGGAACGATGGGGAAGGAATGAACGGGACGGGGCGGCGGAGCTAACGGTGTTTGTTTTGTTTTGTTTTGGTTTTTTTTTGTTTTTTTTTTTGTTTGTTTGTTTGTTTGTTTTGGTTTGTTTTTGTTTTTCCCGTCTATCCGCGCAGGTTTGCTGGAGATCCGCGCCGTGGCGGTGCGCACCGTGGCCATCAAGGGCGTGCGGAGCTCCCGTTATCTCTGCATGGACGAGGGGGGGCGGCTGCACGGGCAGGTGAGCTCCGACGGCACCGGATCCCCCCCCACACACAACCACACTCCCCGGTCCCCCTCTGCCCCGGGGCTCGCCTCTCCCCAGGGAGCTTTCCCGTTCTGAAGCGGCAGGGGAGACCAAAGGGCTGTTTAGATCAGGTATTCTGGAAAAAAAAAAAAAAAAATTCAAACACCATAACTCCTTTGGAAAGGAGACAAGGAGATGCAGCCGGATGGCTGCCGTGCAAACAAGTCCCGGAAACACAGGGTTGCCATCCGCGAGGTAGTATGAGACAGAAACAGGATTTCGAGGGGAGGAAGGACTCTCTCCCACCGTCTCTTCTGACCTGGGATAACAGAAGAACTGTGGGTCTCCGGGAGGTTGAGGAGTTGAGTGACACGCTGACACCGCTTTGCTGGGTCATGCTTTTTCCCTAGGTTTGTCAGCGTATCATTATCAGCAATACAGACTTTTTTTTTTTTTTTTTTTTAAGCCATTACAGATAAGTCGCCAGCTCTAGAATTTGAAGGGTAAGATTCAGATTCAGTCTGTGTGTAACTGCTTTACAGGAGCCTGAGTTTCACAGACCGATGGCTTTTTATTGGACTGTAGTAAAGATACAGCCTGATTCTCCTTTGATTACTCCGGCAAAATTTCTGCTGATTTCAACCGGGCAAGGACTTGGCCCACTCTCAAAACTCCCAGTATCTGTAATAAGGGCAATACTGATGTAGTGGTGTTTTTGAATGCGTATATAACATAGGAAGAAGCCTTTCTTTCTGGATTTCCTTGCTTTTCTGGGCTAGAATCAATCGATGCCCTGATAAGGTGCATAGGTTCAGAGAATATGGTAGGTCAATTATTAGCTTAATGTTTTAATGTATATCCAAAGCAAAATGATCAATGGAAACAAAGCAGAGCCTGGATCCTGCTCCATCGGAGCTGCCGGCTGGACTTTAGCGGTCACAGAATTTTAAAACAGCTTTCCTATCATGGGACACTGTTTTGAGGGCATATGCATATGCCTGACCGAGACTGCATTTCTTGGTGCATAGTATTAATTGTGGGGTTTTTTTTATGGAAAATAAAACGGCATGTAGCCATGTTGTCACATCTATGTGTTGCAGACACCTGCCCTCACCTCTCTGCTAACACTCTGGAAACATGCCCTTTTTTAAGGCTGGAAAATTGATGATTAGGGTTGATTTTTAAATGTACAGTGTGCTGTAGTCTGTAGTGCAGGAGAAATCATGGAATTGCTTAATATACTGACATACTATAAATTCCTCCTGTGAAAACAAATAATCTGCAAATACTTGAAGTGCGTTTGGTACTTGTTTAAAAAATGCACTAGAGACAATCCCGATGAAATGAAGAGCGAATGATACAGTTAGAGACATGCAGGCGCAATCAATAACTGCCATTTGTAATGTGCACTTGCTCAAGAAGCTTTTTTATTTCATCATCCTTGTTAGTGAGGCTGAGTGCTCGTGGAAATAAGGACAGCTAACAATTCAGCCTTAAATTTGTATCGTAGACACCTGTTTTTCTGAGATATAATGTGTGTTGAAGGATAAATATTGTGTCATTTCATTTGGAGAAAATGCCTTTTTAAAAATTACTTAGTTTAAAAAGTGCTTTTAAAAGACACCCACGTGCATGCAGTTAATTGCACTGTGTATGACTAAGGGTGTTTGAGAAAAGACTGACGAGTACCAAACGTGCTCTCTGTTCAGACAGGCAGAGCATTCATCTAAGAACACTTTTATCACTGCGGGCTGAGATATAATCAGCAATTGTCTTTTACTGACCACGGGTTCAATCACCTGCAGTGGCTGAGCCTGAAATAGCACCCGAGTTGTAAGAAATCCAGGGCTTGTGTAAGGATCTGGAAAGGGCTGACCTGATGATGCAAACTCCTGGTGTACTGTCTGCACAGTGTATCACAAACGTGATTTTACAACATCCTACCTAAGGAAATACATTCTTCGACACAAAGTTTTAACTTCCACTGTTCGTAATTCAATAGTTCTAATGTGATATGAGAAAACAACACTGCATTAACCAGTCTTTTTGTAATTCCAGTAAATGCTGATTAAAAAAAACCACAGCAGTTACCTTTTTAGTATCGTTTTACTGTTGGGCCATGTTTGTGTAAGTGCTATTTTGCCAGCGCTACCTTCCTACAGACCTGGTCCTGCAGCCCTTAGATGGCAAACCTCTGGCAGAGCCAGAGTTTTCTACCTGAGGATTGTTGAGTTAGGGCTCATGACTGCGGTGAATTAAGGACAGTTTATCTAAATGAGCACTGTCATCTGAGTTTCTTTTTCCTTGTTCTCAGGATAGGGTGAGTGTGGTAGCTGCGGAGAAGTACGCATCTGGGATTCAAAGCTTATTTGATGTGATGGATGTGCGTTAACTTCAGGAGTTCTGGATTGGGTCTTCTGATGGCCTCATAACCCAAAACGCATACTATGTGCAACGTGGGGAGGTAGAGTAGAGTAGAATAGAATAGAATAATTTCAGTTGGAAGGGATCTACAGCTATGAGGGTGTAGATCCAGTGATTCAAGTCACTGCATCCCGATGGCTGTGGTCCATCACTGAAAGAGCAGTGACCAGAGCAACGGGCCAGGCAGAGAAGCAGAGGAGCAGCGGGCAGCTCACTGGCATGGATCTGGTGGTGGGGTCTGCAAGGTGCATCCAAAGCTTATGTTGTGGTTGAACACAATGAGTGTGGTGAGTGTATTTGTCATTCTCATTACTCCTTGCTCTTCAGCTCAGGTATTCCACTGAGGATTGTTCCTTTGAGGAGGAGATTCGTCCAGACGGCTACAATGTATATAAATCAAAAAAATACGGAATATCCGTGTCTTTGAGTAGTGCCAAGCAAAGACAACAGTTCAAAGGAAAAGATTTTCTTCCACTGTCTCACTTCTTACCTATGATCAACACAGTGCCCGTGGAGTCAACAGACTTTGGTGAATACGGTGACTACAGCCAGGCCTTCGAACCAGAGATGTACTCCTCGCCTCTTGAAACGGACAGCATGGACCCCTTTGGCATCACCTCCAAACTGTCGCCGGTGAAGAGCCCCAGCTTTCAGAAGTGACGCTGACCACACACACATGTTTTTAAAGAAATATGGCAGAATACTGCAGGGTTTTTAGCTTTTCATGTAGTGATATTTGGAACTTTTTTGTATATTTCAGTATGGAGCCAGCCTTTTCCTTGCCATGTGTTGTACCTGTAAGAGATGAGTGCCCAGAGGCTATTCTATAGTCTGAAGAGATGCCTATCCATAGTTTTATTTGGAAAAGAAGGATTAAATAAGAAAAGCTTAGCAGCTTCATCAGAATTCCTCCATTAACATGGTAATGATAAAATAATTCCAATTTTTCGACACCAACTTCATTACTACGCATGTTCACCTGTTTTTCTGTTCATAGGAGCAAATGCAGAAAATCTTTTTTTCCAGTCACAGGGAGGTTAGCGGTGTCTTCAGAGGCCTTAAAGACAAACATTTGGAACAAAACACAATTAAGGAAAACCCAGCAAATGTGGTTACGCAAACTAGAGTTAGCGCTGGTTCTTGAAAAGCTGCTGACAATGTTCTGGGAAAACTTTCTGTTGAAAGCATACCACTGAAAAAACAATTCTGCTTGTATATTGTGCTTTTTCTTCCCTTAGGAAATAAGGGAAGAAAGGGAAAAATTTCTTCCTTCCCTTATTGCTAAAGGGTACTTTGGAAAACTGGATCTTTGATTTCTTTTGAAGGCTAATTTATGTTCAGTGTGGCATCAGCATCATCCAGCAGAGAGTTCTTATTAGCAGGAGTGAGAATTCAGTGTGTGGTTGGAAGCATGCACAGAACTAGCGTCTATGTTCATCAAGTAGGGAACGAGCAGTTCCAATTAGTGTTTAAATTAAGGTTCTGTTGTATATAAGCATGTCTGTCGTTAGCAAATGGAAAGAAAGACTGAAAATGGATGATGTATAGGTCAAATCAATTGCAAAATGGGTTTTCGTGTTTCACCTTTAACCATCAGCAGTTCTTTTCAGTCCTTCCAAGCTTGATTCTGCATCCGTGGGAATCAGTGGAGAGACAATTTAGTCACTGAAATGCCGCAGAACTGGGTCAGTGACACTGTTCTTCTTGCAGGAGGGCTTTATATGGGTACCTCGTGACCAAAACATGAATGTCTGATGTCTTCGGTTCTGTTCTTCCATTCTAACAATTTGACGAAGGAATAATCAAGGTGAAACCAAAGAAAAACGGAAAAAAAACCACCACCAAACAGTGAGAGAAAAGGGTTCAGGGATTCTATTCGCTTCCAAAGGTTCATTTATAATAGAGATTTCTATACAAAAAAAAAAAGCTCTACTGGAAATACTGGTGTTCTTCTGACCTAGCACTTCATTGCCAATGCAATATTTATAATTAATTTATTGAATACGTACATCTGTTTATTTTGTTACTGTTATTTATGCTCAGAATTCTATTTATATACTCCCGAAGGTGCGTTTTTTAGTTGTAAGAAATTTTGTGAAGTTTTGTAATCAGGAAATTTTAGCAAATGACAGCTTTTAAAATTATCAGTAGTGCATTATCAGTAGTGTAATGTGTACATTTGCAATAAAAAAAAATAAATCTTCAACACAGAAATCTAGCAGAGTCTTTTGTCACTCCTTTAGTCTAGAGACTTCAAGGAGCTTTAGCGAGCCGTGGCATCTGGCTCCGCAGCAGCCATGTGAAGATGCTATCCCTTGCGAAGGTGACGTAGTTGAGGTACAACGGATAAAGACGTGGAGAGGCAAAGGGGTTTTCCCCAAGCTGGGCGGTGAACGCCAGGGCTGGAATTCGAGTCTGTCTGCTGCCAGTTACTGATGACCTCCACATGAAGTAGCAAGTCTAAGAAAAGTATCTCTGTTACGGAAGGGTTTTGGAAACAGCTCATTAAATTTTGACCCTGGGATATGTGAAGGTCACCCCATGTAGTCCTAAATTATTATTCTCTTTATCCAACAAATGAGTGAAGCTCAGTTTTAAGATGTGTGAGTGTGTCCTGCTGTTTTCCTCCCATTCATCATCACTCAATCATAGAACAGAATCATTTGGGTTGGAGAAGACCCTTAAGTCCAACCACTAACCTAACACTGCCAAGTCCACCACTGAACTATGTCCCTAAGTATCACACCTACATGTTTTTTGAACACCTTCAGGGATAGTGACTCAACCACTTCCCTGGGCAGCCTGTTCCAACACCTGATGACCCTTTTGGTGAAGAAATTTTTCCTGATATTCAATCTAAACCTCCCCTGGAACAACTTGAGGCCATTTCCTCTCATCCTATCACTTGTTACTTGGGAAAAAAGACCAACACCCACCTGTTTACAACCTCCTTCCAGGGAGTTGTAGACCTAGGCTGGCCAGTGCTGCCTGTAAGCATAATCAGTTATATTCCATCTGCAATAAAACACTCATGGATTTGCATCTATTCTATAAAATATCCCTTTTGTATTCCATTTATGTCATTAAACCCTGCTGTTCGCTCTGCTTGCAGCCATCAAGGTGCCGGACACTGAAAGGAGTGCTAACCTCCAGCTGCTGGGAGGAGGCGATTCCTTGGGGAGATGGAAAAATCCACTATCAGGTGTGGTTTCTGTGATTCTTCATTGGCTGCACAAAATCCACCTGAAAAAAAAGAAAAAAAATCCTGTGGGTGGAAAGCTGTTCCCTTTTAAAACCAGCACCGTACTCTACAGTGCAGCCGGGGAGAAAATTGGTTCTTTTTGCCTGAAAAAGATGTCAGTTTCTGACAGGAAAAGAGACTGAAGGTTTCCGTTTGGAAACGCAGTGAGTCATAGGAATTGCAGATTTCTTGGCTGGCAAACATCTCCTATGGTTTTTCCTGTTCTCCTTTGTGCTGAGCCACTGCCACACATCTGGGGTGGATCCCGCTCCTCAGGTACTGGGAGATGCAGTCCTGATTTTCAAATTGGTTTATTCCAAAATTTTTCAGGCTTGGGGCTTTCTGGTTTTGGTTTTCATTTCCAGTTTTGATCAGACACTGTCTTTTCTTTGAACATTAGGTAAATGTCAAAAACCTTTTGTAAAAAAATAATAAAACAGACAACAAAATGAAATAAATATGAACTTTTGATGTTTGGTCAAAAATCCACTTTTCTGCCAAGGACATGCACAGTTTTGATGGGAAACATAGCAAATACAGGGTACAGTGAGAGATTTTTATAGCGGATGTAACATCATTTTATGTTAATATTGCTCAAGAGTGCAAGGATGAGCAACCTGACATTTGGGAACAGCATCTGGAGCTCTCCAGTGACCCTCTTTGCTGACACCTTTGGATTTGCATCTTCCACCAGCAGCACAATGTTTCTTACCGCAATGGCATGATTAGAAACTGGTTCAATATTTGTTCAGACGGAGGGAAGAATGCCAGGAGCTGAATTACCCACACCGCTTCCTGGAGCGCTTCAGTTTTCCTTGGAGATTTCCCATCCGAGCTCTAACCAAACCTGGCTTGTTTTGCTTATAAAATCTGACAAGATCGCAGCTTGAGGTGGAAGGATTACTGGAAAATGCTTTCCCTGCCATCAGACACCTGACTCGGTCAGGAACTTGGTGTGCAAAACCTCGAAACACCACGGCCTTTGGGTCTGTGGGAACGTAAACACCACCACCACCACCACCACCACCCTTCGCTATGTACCTCCCAGCTGATCATGGTTTCTCAAAGACCGTAGGACAACTGCCGTGCTTTCATTTGCAATAATACATTTTACAGCCCAAAAAGGTTTTTAAAGCCCGGGTGTCAAATGTCTCCTTGTGAAGTCTCACTTCGAAGCTGTGATGTGCAAATACAAGTTGGTGGGAAGGCTGTAGGAAAGGAGATACTCAGCATCTCCATTTCCACTCTGGGGAAGTGTAAAAAGCTATAAATCCTTCATCCAAGAGCCGTAATAACAACTTTAACTCTGCTCAAAGCACTGAAACGATGGTCATGGAAAATTTGGGATCACTCTGCTTTCCCAGTGTGCTTTGTATATGAGCGGATAGACACAATAAATTAAATAAACAGAGTTTATTTCCTCAAAAACATGTTGAAGCCAACCCTCCTGGCAGGCAGCGTCAGACGCGATGAAAGCAGAGATGCGTTTCCCTCGGAAGCGAAAGGGAATGCAAAAAAGACATCATCAGGACTCTGAATTTGGGGTGAATTTGTGAGAGTCCAGGCATACCGCACATGGTGGATGAGACTGTTGAAAGCGTGCAAGAATTTAAATTAACGCAGAAAACGAGCTGGTCGCTCTGTATAAACCAGTAAAGCCTGCTGCAATCCTGCTTTTTTAACAAACTGGTGCGTCTGGTCAGCGGAACCGTCAGCAGCGTGACTTTATTTTCACTCTCACGCAGTTTTATTTTTTTTCTTCAGCCCCGTCCCTGGATTTTAAAGCTGCCTTTTCGAGTCCTCCTCCCCTTCTGGAGGGGAACAGACGATTTTGGAGTGCCCAGAGCTACGTTTTCATTGAGGGTAAGCATCTGGAAACAACAGGACAAGCTGACACTAAAATAATATTTTATTTTTTTTTCCTGGTACTACATCTCCTGACAGTTTCCTGGGAAAAAGACCAAAATTGATCCTTTCCCTGTTTTTGCTGTTTTTTTTGTTTTTCTCCTCCCACGCCAGCCCCCGGCGCTACCGGAACGGGGGGTACCGGTACCGGTCGCTCCCCCCGCGACGCCGCCGGCCGCCGCCCCCCGCTTCTCCGGCGGCGCTCGGGCGCCCCCTCGTGGTCACGCGAGGCGCCACCGCCCACGGGAGACGCTCCCGCCTCGGCGGCGGGGCGAGGGGCGGGGCGACCGCGAAGGGGGCGTGGCCATTCCTAATAAGGTCACGCCCCCTCGCTACTCCAAGCCTGGCTGAGGGGACGGAGGGGTTTACGCGCCTGCGCACTGGCACCGCGCCGCGCCGCCCGCGACTCCTCCGGCTTGCCGTCGTTTCCCGGCATGCCGAGCGGCGCCATGGCGGCGGCGACGGCGACGGCGGCGGCAGAGTCTGCGAGCTCGGATATGTTTGACGAGATTGTGATGGCCGAGGAGAGGTGGGGTTGATGGGGAGGCCTTGGCGGGCGCCTGGGGACTTCGGGGGGCAGGCGGGGCCGGAGCGGCGCTCCTCGCTAGCCGCGGGTCAGCGTCGGTCTAGGGGGAGAGAGGGGGCCTGGGCCTGGGCCTGGGCCTGGGCCTAGTCCTAGTGTTGGGCTTCAGCTTCTACAGCCGGTAGCAGGAGAAGGAAAAACTGAGGAGCGAAAGGCGAGTAATGAGGGCGAGGAAGAACAAAGGCGCGGGAAATTATCTCTGTTATTATTGAGTGACTGACCTGCCCGATTCCAGCTCTTCCACCTTGTGGAAGCATCACCCGGAGTTGTGAGCTTGCAGTCAGCGGTGAAAATACTGAGCTGGATTGCAGGCTGTGTTGTTCTTCATCAATCATTGTAAACTTGCTTGAAAAGATCACAGTGTGTGTAATTATATTTTAATTTAAATCAACATCATGTGCTATTTCTAAATACAGATAGTTGCGTTTCTAAGGTGATACAGCACATTTTTGTTTCTGTGAGTTGCTTGTGTGCAGCATGAATTTGAAGTGAAATGAAACAGGTGGGAAAAATTATTCTTCAATAAATAAATAATTATTTATTATTTACAGGTTCCACGGTGAGGGCTATCAGGAGGGTTATGCTGAAGGCAGTCACGTTGGAGTTGTTGAGGGAAGGAGGTACGGGTCTCTCCACGGTGCCAAGATCGGGTCTGAGGTAAATGGGGAAATACTTTAGAATCACAAGTTTTCTTCTCATTAGAAAATTATTGTAATGCTGTTGGGCAGAGCCCGATATATTGGTCGTCTGAAGCTTGCTATGGCGTGCTGCTTTGTTTGTATGTGTCAAACTAGTTTAAAGGTGGTGTTTTGGACAGTTATCATAGAATGGTTTGGGTTGAAAGGGACCTTTAAAGACTATTTAGTCTAAGCCACCTGCAAGGAGCAGGGACATCTCCAAGCAGAGCAGGTTGCTCAGTTAAATATATGGTTTTTATGTTTTCTGAGCTTATTTGCTATATGGGATTTTGATTAATTTTTTTTTCTGAAAGGGAGGATAAGAAGAGATAAAACCAAACAAGCAGGCTCAGAAAAAAATTATGATGGACTGTACATTTCTTTTTGTAACCCAGAGCTGTGGCTTAAGACCCCCCTGTGTAATCTCCTATGGCTCAGCATTAGGGAAAAACATGGAACGTTGAGACATCTTGAGTGGAGAACCATAAAGGGGCAATTCCAGGGGTCTCTGTTGTTTTTAATACTGGGGGAGTTTGGTTGAGGAGCCGTTATTCCTTAGTACTTGGAGTTAGTTCTGTGAGTTGGCATGCTCACACAGTGGCATGCCGCAATCCATAAGGCTTCCTAGAAATGAAAGGACTGGAGAGGGTTGGTGAGGCACCTTGTGTGCATGTGTCCAGCTCAAGTTTATCATAACATGGCGTGTATTCAGTGCCGTACAACGTGGTTACAGGATTTTTTGGACCTGAACTGGATTTTTTTCAGCTTTGATGGGAAGCTGTACTACAGGATTCATGGCAGGCCTTATTTCAAGTACACCACCACAAATCTAAATCTACTCAATCTATTGAAGGCTTTTGGGTAATTTGAGAATTTGCCCTTTTGATATTTTCAGGTTTCAGAAAGTTAATTACCTGCAGAAAGAACAGTAGCAATGGTATTAATCCAAACTGACAAATTCTGAAAGGATGGGTATTGTAAAATTTTGTTTTGCATTTGAGTGTGATACAGAGATGTACAGTGATGAAATATTTTCCTGCTTATGCTACAACTATATGGTTCCAAGGTGAGAATATTGAGCACCAGCCTCCAAAGCTGGGTAGTTTTATACAAAATGAACCTAGACAGACCGTAGTAGGGAGGTGCTCTGATCTACTTACACTGGGGAAGCTCCAGGGAACAGTAGGATTGTAGAAGATGAGTCATGTTAGATGAGAGGAGTGACTTGGGTAGTCTTAGACCTGTCAAACTATTTTGTGTCTTGGGCAAAATCATGATACTGATCTGATACTTGATAGAGAATTAAAGTAAGACATTATAATTTAAGCGTATCTGGTTTTGGGCACACCCCTCAGGCAGGCTTAGACACAGTACCTGCTTGGGCTCAAGCAGAAGATGGTTGCAGTGGCGCAGTGCCAGGGCAGTGCTAATTATGCTGAGAAGTCTGCGTGTCCAGGGCAGTTTTGGGGTGTGCAAACTAAATTTCTAGCAAA
>JAAGAY010138892.1:0-30488 GCA_011801015.1 Ardeotis arabs
AAAAAAAAAAAAAAAAAAAAAAACAAACCCACAGCTCAGGAGCAGCTTTATTTTTTAGGTTCCCATGTATCTTAAGTTAAAATATTTATGTAAGCCATGCCTCAGTCTCTCATGATTCTTACTTTGGTATTACCACTGGAAGTAAAATCTGAGGTGATTTCTGAGAAATGTGGCAGAAAAACTACTTACAGAAGGAATAGGCTTATTTTCCTCTGCCCCGCCCAAATAACATGTTCTGTATCTGAACTCTCCTATTCTTTTCTCCAAACCCCAGTGGACACAATCCCAGGAACACCAATCTTTCCACAACCCACTGGTTGCGTTCTCAGCCCACAGCCTGCAGCGCAGCGCTGATGCTGCAGGTTGAATTTTGTGCCATTTCAGTGACGACAGGACCAAATTTCACCTAACCATAACGAACAGTATTTTAAAAAGAAAACAAAGTGCTGAAGCTGCTGTCATCCAATCTATGTCCTCAACTGATAGGCAGGGCTTCGCAAAGCGCTCGGTAACACACAGAGCTGCGCAGGATGGATGTGCGGTGGTGGGAAGCACGGCATTTCCCAGCTGTGGCATCTCCGAAAGCGCTGCCGGAAGAACCACGGATATATTATCACACGTAAACTCCCTTCCAGGATTTCAGTTTAGAAATCTCATTTGATAACAGATATTTGCCACTTGGCTTTTTGCTCAGCACAGAGGACAACCAGTGCAATGTTTTGGAGCAACGGAGATCAGAGCAAGCCTAAACAAACCACCCAGCAGAACACAGAACAGTATTCCAGCACTAGAAAAATAAAAAGGTAAATAATGACCACATAGCAGAGATTTCGTACTAATGGAAGAACTCAAGAACAGCTCAGCAGAATGCACACCCCAAATACAGGCAGTGAGAGTTTCCCCAGGGATTTAATCACGTCAACAGGAGAAAAGAGAAATAACCCCAACAGAGGCTGAGCTCTCGCACCTCACAGTTCAGAGCATCCTCTGCTGATCGGGTTTTGATTTCTCCCTGCCTCTCCAGAAACTTTGTTATTGTTTTTCTGGTTAGGACGATACATTTCTGCAAAGACTTGCAGAAACAGGAAACAAAACCCCAAACTGAAGCAACTTCTGTGTTTGGTATGAAAAGCCCATGGAAAGCCTGACTCCCACCCTACCTGCCCTAGTAAAACCGACAGCGTCCCTTACAGAAATTTTGTTTTTCTTTCTGAAGATACAATAACTCTAACAGTGTAATGAGGAACTTGAATATCAGCATGAAAAGGTAACTGTCATCGTTATACCGCTAGGAAGCTCTTTCACAATCTCACCGTCATCACAAAAAAAAAAAAGATGATAGCTACTACGCACACTAGACAAAGGAAATACAGACATTATTTCTAGGAATCGTCTTCCATGTCATAATAATGAGGTGTTCCACATCTGTCTTTGGGGTTTCACACGCACAGAATTAGATTACAGAAAGCTCAGGTAAACCTACACACTTCTGAACGAGCCTTATTGATCCCTTTAGAAAGCGTCTCCAAGCTACAACTCTATGAACCCTCAGGAAAAAAACCCACATACTAAGTGAATGCTAAACAATTTGTGTCGGCCGTGTAAGAGTCAGGATGATTTACCTTACAGAAAACCCACATTCGAACCTTACGTTGTTTATGCATTTTAGTTGTGTTGACCCCAAATGTCTTAGACCAAGGCCACTTAAATTTCAGTAAGAGTTTCCTTTTGCATGATTCACCAACTCCACTGCCGTAACGGCATCAATGAACTTGACGTTGTACAAGACCGTCTACCTTTGGGAACGTAAACAGAGGCCAGGAAACCTCTGCATCCTGAAGCTAAACCCAGGGAATAAATTGAGTCAACACCTTCCATAGCTCAGAGGCATCATGTTAGAGGCCTAAAGCTGTGCAACCCAAATATTCAGTGCTGCATTAATGGGGTGGATTTCTGGATTAACGAAGATACACGCCAGGCTACCAAGGAATAGCAAGCACACTGCCAGTGCCTTCCACCTAAACCCTGGGAAACACAAGACAACTGGCAGAAGACAAATCAAGAGAGATTCTGACCTGAAACACAGAGACTTTTTTCTGAGCTGAGGACAGTCACGCAGCAGAACAGGTTGTCCTGAGAGGACGTGAAGTCTCCATCCTTGGAGGTTTTTGAGGTCAGACTAGATAAAGTCTGAGCAACCTGGTCTGACCTCACAGCTGACCTGTGCTCCGGTCTCCTCGGTCAATCCCAGTGCAGAAGCTGTACACTACATTCAACATCAGACCAGGTAACGTGCTCCTACCACGGTGTCCTGATGTTCTGTATTTCACCCGTTACTCTTTTCCTTCCAATCTTTAACAATTAATTTGGGATTTGACCATTAATTAGCACTGAACTTGCAACTCTATTGGGTTTCCATCCTACACCCAGGATCTTACTCCTAAGCAGTAATGTTATTTTGCAGATACAATTCTTTCCTGCTCAGATATATCACTTGGTATTTATCTGCACGGACATTTTTCTTTCACTTATTGGCCACTCACTGAGTCTCTTAACGCTCATATAATTCCAAAGCTGTTTCAGCACAATGGCCCACACTGGGCCTCCCCAAATACAACCTGCCTCTGGGGTACACTTCACGCAGAAATGAACCGCCATACAGAAGCCCAGACAGCTCAGGGACCAGATCCCGCTTGCACCGCTCCTGCACAAAAAATCTCAGTCACGCCTGTGTTCCCTGAGTGTGGTCAGGCTCCGAGGAACTGGTAAGGAACTGGCTGGCACGGAGCAGAGAGCAGCGCTAACCTGCTCAGAAGCCCTTGATGACTCGAACTTAAACAGAAAATGGGAAAGATGTTGAGCGACACAGTATGCTTACAGATTCTGCGGTAACGGAAGAGAGGAGCTGCAATGCCCCCTTGTGTTACAAGGGAAATAAATAATAAATCCATTGCGATCCCTCACGCGTTCCTAAATCACATATTAAGCGGTATTCAAAGGCCAGAACTAATTCATTCTCCAAAGCACACCTTACGAACAGGCTCTCAACTGCCTTGCAGTCAAGATCACAAATTGCTGCAGATACACAAAAGGGAACACGTGTAAAATGCTCATAAAGGTAAACCAACCCTTTTATTGTCAAAACTGATGATCCATCCAAAATTAGGTAACTCATTTTGTCACATTTATCCACAGCAATAAAATCCAAAAATGGAACAAAAGGCCCTGCTAATGCCGCTTTGATTTCTGTATCGCATCTATTCAACTGCGGAGCTGAAAAATCCTATTTTCAATAGGAAAACTGCTTTTGAAGGACTCTAACAAATGAATTTATAATGTCCTCTATAACTGTTCAAACACAAAACAAAACACCAGCTCTGAAGAGCGTTGAGCTTAACAGAAGCTCAAACCAGACTCAAACTTGGAAATAAAGATGTGAAGATGCCTTGCAGCCAAACGGAATTGAGAGAGGAGCATTAAAAAGCGAGAAACTAAAGCACACTTGAAACCTGAAGCCAAACGTACAGGTTTTAACGTTGCACTGCAATGCCATTTCAGGATTCACATGGCAAGCTGGCTACCGAACCTTTTTTTGCCATTAAAATCCACCACTGCAATTCCAGCGCGTGACCACTCGGGGGCCTTGGCTTCCTCTCCTCCCTCCAGATGGATTTCCTTGTTTTGGCACTTAACATTCCGTTTCTGTTTTGGAACTCACCTCTCAGCGATCCCCTTTTCATCAGCTCTCTGATAGTTTCTTGGGGACTTTTCTTCAGCTCAACATTAAATTCAAATGCTTTTCCAAGCCTTTCTTCTAACGCTTGGACAGGAAATAGCCAGAGAACTAAAGCTTTTTTCCTCAATCTGTTGTGGAAGAGTCTACCACCTTCCTGAACTCTTCTGTGAGTGGAAAGCTAGCAATGCAAATCCTCTGGCCAAGAGGAGAATTTACGACACAGAAGTTTCATGAAGATGCACAAAAAAGCAAACAGAAGAGGTTTTAACTGAAGCACAATTTCAAAAAAGGCAATTACTTTGTAAACTTACATCCACGATAGACCGACGGAGAGACATCAAAAATATTGATTAATAAATACAAGATAACTACCTCGTGCCTTTCAATAAAAAAAAGAAAGAAACAGAAAACAAAACAAACAAAAATCCCAACTCCATGAGATTCATAACAAAGGAAAATAACCTACCAGTCTTGGTAAGTGGTGATTGCGATACTTGGAGGAGTCAACAAAGGTAGAGTCGTCGGTCTACAGACAATGTCTCTGTCGGGTGTCCTTGCTTTTTCTGTTTGTCTTTGGGACAGCGGTGGTAACTGCAAATTACCAGAACAACACCTTCTTCCTCTCCAGAGGTCTATGCCCAGGGCGTGGCTGGAAGTACTGTAGGACTTACTCAGCCCACATTCCAGGTAATCCAGAGCATTCTGTAAAGACAGAAGTTCTGCAAATAAATCTTTTCCCCCATGAGGATAAAACATGTTCAATTGTTGTTCTACAGCCATAGCTACTGACAAAAGTATGATGAAATCTTGGCAGAGCCTGACTGCGCTGCATTGTTGCTTTATCAAGTTATGAATGAACTTGAAAATTCACTCGCAACTTGCCCAAGCTCAATTCAACGGCTAATTCTAATCTAATTGAACACATCAATAATCCAGGTCACTTGGGTGAGATGTTAAACTTTTGATATTTTAAACCTTTTCAGAGAACATTGCACTCAACATCCATCTAAAGTATCATTCCTCTCTACAGCACAAACACACTGCTTTGCCACTGTTTTGATTAATCACCAGCCAGAGAAAGGTGCCAAGAATACTGGACTTGGCCACATCCTGCATGATCCGAGAGTTATTCCATGAGAGGAACTCCCAGCAAGGCTATTCTACCCTACGTCTGATATTACTTGTAGAAATAGTCTCAAAAAAAGGTTTTGATCAGTTGAAGCAGTTTTTCCTCTTCTAGTTTCTACTGATTTTTATTTTAAAACACCCCCATGATCACAGAACTGGCTGTCAGTTTTCTCAAACCCAAGCCAGAAGTTCTCCCACAGCAGAACAGCACTTCAAGGGGGTTGTCAGTTTTGGTCTTACTTAGAGAATTTAGCTAGTCAAATATAGTTGTCCAATGGAAATGAGAATATTTCTGTACGGCATGTGATGAGCTACAAGTAGATGCTGGAGAGTTATTATAATTGGCATCTATATATATGGCAGCCCCTCTACATTCTTCCTCATCTTCTACCTGCTCCTGAATTTTGATCTCTGCCCTACTCTCTCCACCCTTCACAGACCCTTCCAATCCCACCTTACAGCCTCCCCAAATCCCTTGGCCCACTTTCCCTACAAACTGCTACCAATGCGCTCCCCCCAGCCAGCGCCGAGTGACTTCAAAAACCAACGAGTGGTTTAAGTTTCCATAATCTATTATTAGGACCTTCATGAACAACTGCAAAGTAGCACAAGCCCTCCATTGCCTCATAGCTTCCAATGGAAACTATCTTCTAGGGCATGGTTTCAGGACATGGTTTAGTAGGCATGATGGTGTTGGGTTGATGGTTGGACTTGATCTTGGAGGTCTCTTCCAACCTTAAAATTCTGTGATTCTATGATTCTCCACCATCATGAGACTATTAAAGTAAACAGCTCTCATACTGTCAGTTTTCTCAATGTTCCCTACTTGCTTGCTCATCGCACAACCACATGAAGCGTCCAGACAGGAGACGACATGGCCCACAGCTACTTTACTCCTGCAGACAGCCTCAAGTGCTACAAGCCATGCTGGTACAGACCTACGAAGTTACCAAGGCATCAAAATCATAATGACCTAGATAGAAGTTTGAAATATTTGGCATGCTGCATTTCCAAAAATACGCCAGTGATCCAAACCCTACTCTTTCACAGAAAAAAAAATAGGTCAAAAATACTCCTAGGAACCCCAGAAAGGAAAGCCTGCCTTCTATATGAGGATCTGGCTTAACCTGTCTTTACTAATAAACTTTATAAGACTGTTTAATTTTTTTGTTATCATTTAAGAAGCGTACAGCTTCCCGTTAGATTTCAGATGCCTGCTTTCATTAAAATCAGCGAGGACTGATTACCTAGGGGTAATGGTTTTAAAATAGAGGGGGGTAGATTTAGATTGGATATTAGGAAAAAAATTTTCACGATGAGAGTTGTAGAACACTGGAACAGGTTGCCCAGAGAGGTGGTGGATGCCCCATCCCTGGAAACATTCCAGGCCAGGTTGGATGGGGCTCTGAGCAACCTGGTCTGGTTGGAGATGTCCCTGCTCTTTGCAGGGGGGTTGGACTAGATGACCTCTGAAGGTCCCTTCCAACTCTAACCATTCTGTGATTCTATGAATGAGTGGACCCAGCATCGTGCTCAGGCAAACTGATTACGAAGCGGTGCGACACGCGGTCCAGGAGCGTAAAGGAAACCCACATTTATTGGGGGAGTGCTGAAGAACGCACTAACTACCAGGTTCCACTCCTCCACTGTATCTCCATACACAACCCATGTGGTTTCCCACCTTTGGTGAGCCCCAGCTGCGACAAACAAGACAACTAAGGCTGTGCTTATCACGCCATCATTACACTTCGATACATTTCTCCAGAGAACGGGAACTGGATTTTAATTAATAGGGGATTACGATGACGATTAGCAAGCGTAGTAATGGAATAACACGTGCACTATCACATTAGGTGTTCAGCAGCTACAGCGGGGAGAGAGGCTGAAACACTTAAAGCGCAGCACACGCACGAAGCTGGGATCCAGAACAGAGCATCCGTGAGGGACGCAGATGTTCTGCCGCAAACCCTGCTGCCTGCCGGCATCCCACTGACCAAACACCAGGGAAGTACACACTCTGCATAAGGCTCCTCTAAGCTTTTCACAGTCTTGGGTTAGCTGGTTTGTTTTTAAGTGTGCCGGGCTTATTTTCTGCTTATTATATGAGCCACAACTCTAAGGAAATCAATGAGTAACCAAAACAAAACCAGCTGATACTTACAAAATAAGACAAAACTGCTTATATCATTTTCATAAACTATCAAGAAAAATAAAGTGTGCCTTTAGAAGAAACTTACCTCATCTGCAGTTACTGTCATGACACTTCTGCTTTTCTTCATTATCGAGATCAGAGCGCACCCCGTTATTAAAACTTGTTGTTGTTAAATCAAGTTTCTTCAGACGGGCAACCTGAAAGAAAAAAAAAAAATGTATTTTTGAGTAACAAACTGGTTTTGATAGCAAACTACAGGGCTAACTGCTGACATCACAGCTGATCGATAACCTACTGCTCATTTTCACAAAACACTTGGCAGCACGTTATGCAACTGTAGCTCTCTATCAGTGAAAGGACAATTCAATATTTATCAAAATAATGTTAAAAGTAACCAGTATTCACAAGGCTCTGCAATCTAAGCAAGCCTTGAAACATGTCTAGTAAGACAGGATCAAAGCTCACAGGGTCTACTTGCAGAGAATTTGGCTTTAAATGAGCTTTTTTCAGAGGTACAGTACAGAAGGTCTCCAAGAACGGCTTGAGCTGGCTCTCCCAGGAGAAAAGGAATTGCATTTGTACGCGACTCTGATTTAATCATAACTCACAAACACGGTTTGTCATTACACCGGCACGCACATACCACCTCAGCCACCAAATCCCAGCCTCCTGCAGAGGGTGACACTGCAGCCACCGGGAACGACGCAGGAGTGCTGGGGAACGAAATGCAGCCGAGCGCCTGGAACAGCAGGGAAACCAGCACAGAGCAACAAACCCCCCCAGCACTCCCGGGGCCCTGCTCTTCCCTTCTGTGGATTCAGCGCTGATAATAAAAGCTACATTCATGATTATACAGCGAGAACACGGTGGGTTGTGGGTGTTTTTCTTTCCTTTCCCCTAAGAACAGGTAGGGTTGGAATGCCGCTGTGGTGGGCTGATGGATTGTCTCCTCTGCCTGGAAGGATTATCCATGAGGTAGAAGATTGCTGAAGGGCCACGCTTCACAAACCGGTGCTGAAGTCACCACAACAAGCTGTGCAACGGTTTCAGGCTTGGCGACATCAGGCTTGTAACACGATGCTGACTCTGGGAAATCAGGGATTTGGAACTGCATTCGGATCACCTGCTCACACGGCGCAAGTTCAGGAGAGCAATACACAACTCAGACTGCCTGCAAAAATGGGCTGCCAGGCCCTGGTCGTCTATGCAGCCGCTGAGGAGCGGATGTGGCATCAAAATTAGGCACCTAATTCTCTTCCCTGCCGCTGCCAGCAGTCAGGATCCCAGAAAGCAGGCAGCCTGCACCGCTCACTTTTATTGCGGGGTTCAACGCCCCGGCAGCAGGTTCTGAAAGCCATCTGAGACAGCAACTGCTGGTGGTACAAATCTGCTCTTCGGTTCCCACCCCACAGCGAATTCAGGAGCAGCATCTGAACGCAGAGTGGTGCCTCTCATGACAGAGGTCTCAGGCCACCGCAGCCTCCAGGAGCCAACTGCTCATCTGCTCTTCCACGCACAAGAGGAGAGCTGTAAGGAACCTGCTTCCCTCTAAACCTCACCACTCTGGGGAAAAAAAGAATGAGAGAGAGAGAAAGGGAACAAAACAAACTCAAAAGGAACAGTAACACAACGCCAGCAGTGGAGCTGAGTCTGCCTGCAGTTCTGGCTGTGGCACAGGCACCTCCAGTTGTTTTCACTTCCTTGGGGTTTGTACATCCAACACACACACATCCCTTCAGCGCCAGCCAAAGCATCCAGAGCGCTCAGATCCATGCCAGGCACAACTCGCTGCCATTTCAGCAGGCGTGCCAGCACCCAGGGCTGCACGCCTCATCCTATGGGAAGCAGCGTTGCAAAAGAGCCGAGGGATCTGTCTTCTAAAGCACCTACACAGCCTCTCTCCAGGAAAGGATGAGCAGGACCATCCTGGAGCAAAGGACAGCAAACAACAGAAAGCACTCTGCAACACCTTCTGCTCTCCTCTCAGCATCCATCACTGGCTGTCACCAGAGCCAGGTCGCTGAGAAAACCAGATTGACGGCCTCACCCAGAACCCTCCTCTGACGACAACAGGCCACGTGCGTGCGCCGGCCAAGCAATCAGGGTGGGTTCAGGCACCGCAGCGGTGCAATGGCTATCGAAAACACGCGGCAGCACGGCTGTGTGGCAGCGTCACTCCTCTCTGCAAACCTCACCCAGCTTTTGATCCATCCCACAATTAGATGAGCGGGCTGTGAGTGAGAAAAGTCATTGCCCTATTAGCAGCACAGAAGTCATCGGAATAAAATTCTAGAATAGGTGTAACAACGTTATCAACCTTCAACAATTGGGAGAAACAAAAAAGCCCTGTTATAAAAAGAATCCAAAACTGACAGCAGATAGCAAATTAGATGACACTGTCTCAGATATCACGCAGGTAAAGACGACCATGACAGCGGTATATCTGCACAGATTAGGAATAGCACGGCATGACTACTTGCTGCCAGAAATAAACACATATTCCACTGTAATATGCAGACAAAATTCACAGAAGATCCAAAAGAATGAGGGTCTAAGAGCACCTCCTAAATTTTGCTGAACTTTAGGATCAGAGCCAACACCAGGAGATGAGACACGGAGAGATGTACCGACTGACTAGCAGATCGCTTCTGTGGCAGCCTGAGTCCTCTTACACCACAACTTCCTTTCCTTTATAAATATTTATCAATTTGTCAAAGCAAGTTTAACCAGAACATGAATTATTATAAAAAAAACTTACATATTTTGCTCAATGTGGATTGCATTTCTGAAGAGCCTAGGAGGAAAAGCTAAGACTTCTGTTAGTCATAACTAAATTACTGTTAAAATCTGAGTCATTCCTTTCTTGTGTCTTTACATAAAAGATCTGACACCGGGGACGAACATCTAGGGTAAAAAAAAAAATAAACCAAAAACTCTCAAAAGAGGCATACTGGAACATTCTCCCCACGCACACTTTCTAATTCATGCAATCTTTTGTCACAAGCAAAGAGTTTCTCTCCACTCCCCAAAATCTCCAAAATGAAACGACACCCCAGCAGACTGTTAGGTGTGGGGAACGGGGAACGCCTAAAAGCAGCGAGGCTTTGCGTTTGATATTAGACTACGACAAAAAACAGTATTTTGGTGCTGCAGCTGGGTCTGATCCATTTTCCTGGAATATATCCTAGGCAGGGTGAGAGAATTCTTTTTACACCAAGCTGACCTAGTTCTTCCACCTGAAGTTTTTCTTCAATGACAAGTGTTTTTCAAAACCGACAGTAAACGCTCCGGCAATTCCAGAGCGATAAAGCCTTACAGCAGAGGGATGAACTACCAGGTTCAAAACTGCCAACTGACAGTGGTGAGGATAAAACTACGTGGACGTGTGCGATAAAGCCTGCTTTTCCCTCACAATTTGTTAAAAATAGCTATTCAACTCATCCAGTGTGAAACCCACTATTTAAAGAAATTCCTAAAACGCATCTTCACGTGCAAGTTCTGGGATGATTTGGGATACAAGACACACGTTTCGCCACGTTACTGTTTCCCCACACATTTTGGCTTCTGCACGGGCAGGGTTACAGCCCCAGGGTTACAGCCACAGGTTTACAGGACAAGCAGATCAGCCCTCTCATCCCTAAGGATACTCCCGTCCCCGAGGAAACCCAGGCAAGGCAGCGCCGGGAGGATTACATTTTTGCTGCTCACGCAGTGCTAGAGTTCTTTGGATTAACAGAAGGGTTTGGCAAGCCGAGCTGTTTACCTGGCTCCTTTCATACCCTATATTAATTTCCTCCCACTTTTCAAGACAAAGATTGAAAAACCAAAAGAAAACCTGGTGAAACTCGGATAACGCAGCACATTCTGCAGTGCCATACCTGCTTCTTCCCAACCGGCAGCGGCGCTGCCAGGGCCGTGACGCACATTCCCGGGACAGCGTCTTTCCCAGCAACAAAATGCTGATTCTTACAGGTTCAGCAGAACCCGAAGATGATCACAAAAAAACAAAAAAAAAAAAAAAAAAAAAAAAAAAACCCCAAAAACGAAACCTGAATGGTTGAATGGTGAATTAATAGAGAAGGTTTACCAAGGAAAGAGCTGGGATGAAGATTATCTGATCACATCATTTTTGAGCTGGGATTCACACAACTTGATTCTCCTTATGGATCATCAAAACTTCACAAGGTGAAGCACATATTCAGACAGGGTGATAGCTATCCAAAATGAAAAAAAAAAGTTATAATCTTGGGTCTAGCTCTCCCAGACAAAACACATGGGCTCCTACTTCAGGCTTGGAAACAGCACACGGCTCCTTGTAAGAAAAATAAACCCTACGTGGATTTAACGTTGGGCAAAGGCACGCTGGGGTATAACAGCAACTGGCACCCTAACAGTGATGGGTTTGTATTTTACCCTGAACAAAACCAGCAATTTCAAAAGGCGAGAGCAGTTCTCAGCTGTGGGATTGCTGAGGCGGCCAGCTCGCTCACAGAAAAGGAAATGGAGGTCAGGGCCAACTGGTCGCACAGCACGGCGGCGGCCGCCCCGCAGGGACTCCTGCCGCAGGAACAAACGCGCGGCGTGTTCGCGGGCTGTACGGACAATAAAACACCAAAGAAATACCAGTCAAATGTTGCTGCAGAAATTACATTACCCTGAAAAATTCTGGGTTTTTTTACCAATTTATTTTTGCATCACACGTACACAAGTCTTGAGCCATGGAAGAATTAACTGTACTTTTTTTTTTTTCCCCCACCAATTTAAGCACTAGGCTCATTTTTTTCCAGTACTGAGCCCTAAACTTTTAGTTCTGTGACTACCACTGTTACATCCAGCTACTTGGACGCAGCCTCCCAGAAACATATACATAAGAACTTCCCAAACAGCCCTTTTTACTCCTTATTTAGAGAGCAAAAAGCTGGTTTTTTCAGTGGTCTTTTCCCGTTTCTTGTGAGCAGAAACAACCAAACCGGTCTGCAGAGCTTACAGCAGCTCCAAGACACTCGCTCCTCCTCAGAAAAGCCAAGCCATTATAACTTTCATAAAATGCTGACAATATTTCAGAGCACTACACAAAATAAAAGCCAGGGTTTCCATTAGGACAAATGCTTGCAACGTATGAAAACCAACTCAGAAAAGAGGGATTTCCCCTGAGAGGCAGAACTAGCTTTATTTCTTACCACTGCAGCTCTCACATAAACTGAGTTTGCTAGAGAAGCACTATGGACCTGGCAGCATCATCCGAGCGGAGACGCGACGACGGCAGCTTGTGCTCCTCCACGGCTTTCTCCCAGCCACCAACCCGCGGACCACGGGCTGGGTATGCCAACCAAGCCCAAAATAGCTGGCCGTTTGTAAGCTGTGGGGCATCTGCGCAAGGTCATCAAGTCACTAATTTATCTACAACAGAAATTAAACCAATTCTTCGATCACAAAAAGTGAACACCGCACGCAGGACACTTTGTACGTATTTGAGGAAGTTCTGTCAAAGCCGTGCGGGGCCAAATAAAGAACTTTAAAAACCCACCTCCCTTGCCACATTACTACTGGGTAAACGATCCTTATTAAACCAGTGTCTTAACTTTCATTAGGAGGTTTCTTACCGAGATATCGCCAAGGTTAAGAGGATTGCAGAGCCTCATCTTTTCTCTGCCAACCTAATCACTAAAGCTGAGAATAACCAAGTCTGTCTGTTCCAGAAGACCCAGTAACTCTTTGATTTCCAGCAAAGGGTACAATCGGGTTGTCATTGCTCTTCATTTAATTCACTTACAATGGGAAAAATCAAACACTAATTTGAACCTATAATTACATCGCTTGCTGCTGTCCATAGGCCCAGTGTGCTCTGCAGAACTCCCGTGAAACACAAACAATATTTTTCACTATTACTGCTGAGAAAACGTGACCGCATTTTTTTCAGGAAATGTTTACGCAAATGTTAACAGCCAGAAGAAAGAGTTGCAGAAAACACTACTTTATTTTCTTTACTATGTTAATGACTTTTAAATCTTGTATTTCTAAAACAGTTTGTCTACTATTGCAGTCAAACGTAGTTAATTTAAAAATCAGTTCTGACAGCAACAAAGGATGCAGTTTGATAGTGCTACCTACCAGCACGTTCAGGAGTTTCAAGGTAATTACTTAGGAAAGCGAAGCACACTATTAAAGGATGCAATTTATACCTTTCTTGTTCCATGTGCAAATGACTAGCAGAGCCTCCCACTCCTGGGAGCGGAGCTGCACAGCATTCAGAGAGCAGAGAACAATTATTAACCATGCTTTAAAAAAAAAAAAAAAATGTCAGTTTAAAAATAAAATTAAAAAGTGTGACAGAAAATGCACGCAACGCGCACTCTCCCCTTTCAGATTGGTGGGTTGCTTTTTTTTTTTTTTTAAAATCGATGTCGTGTTCCCCACGTGTATTTATCAGGAGAGGAGCACAACACACTAAGCCTCGCTAGCCTGCGCAGACGGCGGAAACGCTGCGGCTCAGGTGGGATTAGCATGTGCCGGATGAACAGCGCAGGGAAACGCTCACTGGGGCACCGCCAGCTAACGCCGCGCTCGCCTCGCGCCACTGAGCTCCTTCTCACCTTCCTAAACTCACCCAGACACTGCTCTGGTCCACGAGGAAAAGTTCTAAAATCCTCAGATCCCTCTTTCCCCTACGGTTTTTATGGAAGGAGCCAAGTTCAAACAGGCTGCAAGAAGGATTTTTTTTCTATTTTTAAATACTGGAGCCATGCAGCAAGCAACACAATGATCCTAAGCACAGACGTACACAATCAAGCCTGCAAATAAATAGCATCCTCAGCAGAAGACATCCTCCAGAACTCCTGTAATGGAGGAGCACTCCTAACCTTGCCAGTTTTTCCCTTTGAAAAAAACACTAAAGATGAGTGTGGAAAGATGAAATGCAAAATCAGAATTGCAAGAGGTCCCTAGTGAGGGGACCCACAAAAGTAAGAGGAAGTCTTAAGTGGCTGAAGGGAGAAAGTCCAAGGCACTCACGAGAAATGCTGACAGCCCAGTGACGAGCAGATCCCTCAAATCCTGGATGTCATGCAAGAGCCAGGCTTCGCTACTCCGTGTTACTGCTGCTGCACCTGCATCGCGGGGCAGGAGCTCACCCCACGGAGCAGAGGCCAGGCTGTGGCAGGACCTCGGGCCTGCTGACCAGCTGTGTCTGCCCAACAGGCTCTATGGCCACGGCACAACGCCACAGCCAAGGTGGGCTTCTGGTCAGGCCCCGTGCCAGTAAGAGACTTGCTAGAAACGCCGTTTCCACGCTGCTCCAAAAGCCTTTCCCCAACCTGCAAGGCATCAGGCACCACCTCAGTGCCTCCCCAACATCTGAAGGACGTGGAGCTGTTGGAGAGGGTCCAGAGGAGGCCACGGAGACGATGAGAGGGCTGGAGCCCCTCTCCTGTGAGGCCAGGCTGAGAGAGCTGGGGCTGTTCAGCCTGGAGAAGAGGAGGCTCCAGGGAGACCTTAGAGCGGCCTCCCAGTGCCTAAAGGGGGCTGATAGGAAAGATGGGGAGAGACTCTTCAGCAGGGCCTGTTGTGACAGAACAAGGGGTAATGTTTTTAAACTGGAAGAGGGGAGATTTAGATTAGACATGAGGAAGAAGTTTTTTATGCTGAGGGTGGTAGAACACTGGCACAGGTTGCCCAGAGAGGTGGTGGGTGCCCCATCCCTGGAAACATCCCAGGCCAGGTTGGACGGGGCTCTGAGCAACCTGATCTGGTTGGAGATGTCCCTGCTCCTGGCAGGGGGGTTGGGCTGGGTGGGCTTTAACGGTCCCTTCCCACCCAAACCATTCTGTGATTCTACGATTCTAGAAATTCCATAAAAATTAACAAGAAACTCCCTTGAGTCTCCCATAACCCTTCTCACTGTCCTGTTTTATTTGCAGATGGTTTATAAAATGGGAGATGAGGGGCCGAACGAGCACGATCAGATCCCCAGCAGCACCTTCAAACAGGAGCAGGCACTAGCCACAGCTGGGGCCAGAGCTCTCCGTGCTGTGGCAGGGCTGTTTTCTGTTCCAGGCAGTCACGCTCAGGCAGGTCCTGCTCATCTCAAAGCCCAGCTCAAAACCACAACCCTGCAGCCACGAAACACCACCTCACAAAGCAGCTGAACGGCCTGAGGCAAAACCTCTTCCGTGGCCAATTCCTGTAAATGCTTCCGTAGCGATAACAGCAAGATCAGGTATCCGGTTCTTCTGACCGCAGACACACACCAAAATTAAATAAAAAGGAAAAATGATTCTCTGTGCCAAGGTAAACAGCCGCTGCTGACCGTTTCCAGCCCCTCGAGTCCTCTCTTCACCAGAAAGAAGGATTCTGCAGCTGATAAATTGTGTTTTCATAAACTGTGCATCCTAGACTGCTCACAAAAGGCAATCCAAGTCCAAGGGAAAAGAAAGAAGAGACCGGGAGAGACCTCTCCGTGCTGCTAAATGAATACAAATGGAGGCTACTTGTAGCGTAACAGCAGCTGGCCACGCACCTTATACTGCTTCTAACAACCCTGCCTGTCTGCAGCATGGTTTTGGTTTGACAAATACACAGGGGATTTTTAGATCGCAGATTTTGTGGGGCAGCAGCTGCTATTACTCTGTTATTAAGTACAGGAATAATCATTCCATGCTACGGCGCATTGTCTCAAAAATTGGATGCAAGGTACTGGAGCACGCACACCATCTCTTGTAAGAAAATCAACCATATTTCAACAGCAACGGCCCAGCATCTCCT
The DNA here is from genome assembly GCA_011801015.1 of Ardeotis arabs. Taxonomy (NCBI): domain Eukaryota; kingdom Metazoa; phylum Chordata; class Aves; order Otidiformes; family Otididae; genus Ardeotis; species Ardeotis arabs. The sequence continues at coordinate 15,777 of JAAGAY010138892.1, forward strand.
GCCTAAGTTACGGAAACATTTAATATCATCACCACACTTTTCACCCACAGACCTCAAAGCCTTTGGCAAGCGTGCTCAGCCTCAGAGCCGCGGACACAAAGGCAGAGAAATAAAAAAGCCCTGACTGAAAATCACTTATCAGTCAGAGCAGAGCCAGACACGGGACGGAGAACCGGCTGCACCGACCGCTGCGCAGGAGCGCCCAGGGGAGAGCACACCAGCTGTGTGTGCACAGATTAGAAAAGAGAAGCAATTTTAAACTCACACTCTTTGCCTAACTCCCCTGTTTACTATTTATCAACAAACAGTGACATCTGTTTCAAAAATAACTCAATTGTTCAATTAGAGCTAAGGACATTCTCTCAATGTAGGATTTGAGGCCTGTCAGGAGAACTCAACCCCATTCCAAAATTCACGCCTGAAAGCACCCGACCCAACGCTCGCACTTTGGAGGAGAAGTGGTTCATCAAATGGCTCCACTTTTCTTCAGGAATTCTCCTTCACATGAAGTCCCCTTTTCATATAGAAACAGGGCGTAACTAAAAATTAAATTTCACATCTCATCTGCAAAGGCAAAGCACGGCATTTGGAGTACTAAAGGGGACACAACTGCATTCGCTCAGCATGGTCAACTGCAAACCTGATTTATCCCAGTTTTTCCTCCATGCCAGCACCTTCCAGAATGCAATTTCTGTCTGTCCATCCCATAAAAAAAGAAATTAAAACAAAACTTAAGACTAAAGGAAAAGCCTTTGGGATTCTTCAAATGCACAGATGTTTTCTACCAACCACCAGCTAAGACCGCTGCCATCAAAATGTTTTACTTCATGTATTTTAAGAGGGATCTATGACAACATTTTTGTATTGTGAAAAACTAATTTATAACAAGAGATTTAGAAAAAGCCTGATTTAGAGGAACATTTAAGCTTTCTTATTCCAGGATTTTCTTTTAGCCAAGGCAGATGTTACTGCTTCTTTATAATACTGCTCCGTATCTGATATTTTGCTTTTTGGGAAAATATATTCATTATTCTAGATTTCAGGCTGAAATGATCAGCCATCTTTTTAAAAAGATGAAAGAATACTTTAGATCACACTGCAACTTCCTTAGAAATCAAGTGCTATTATGTTAGGTGAAAAGTGGTAACACCAGCATTTTCCTCAAACTTCTCACTGTAATTTTTTTCCTAGTTATTTAAAACTCTCCAAACCTTTAATTATGTGGGGTGATACTTCCAACACTCGGTGTCTGCCTCATGCCGCATGCTTTAGAAAGTTTTGATCAAATGATATCACTTCAGAGAGCGCAATTAATGAGGAGCGCACTGTTCGGTAACCTCTGCTTGCAGCGTCCCCGTGCTTCAGAGCACAGACCGTTTCACAGCGACGAGCTTGGTGTCACGGTTCTTTTGTGCGCGTCACCAGGAAAATTCTGGCTCTTCTCTCCAAATTATTTAACACTGAAGTTGCAAAGGGAATTGGAAAATGAGAAACTGCAGAACATAGGGATGTATGAAAGTCCCAGGTTGTTCAAAGCATGGTCGGATGAATCCCAGCCTGGTTGCCTCCAGTCTCCCCGAGAAAATTACTACTGCTCTGCACGCAGCTGGTAATTTAGTGAAATAATAGCGACTGAAAATGGAGTCTTGATGGCAAAAGTCAACGATTTTGTCTAGAGATGCAATAACCGGTACCATTTCCTTAGCCTCTGACCTACAGAGAGATATTCAACTACCACTAAAGAGGAGGCAGATAATTGCAATTAATATTGCTCTTCTAAGCAGATTTGAAAATTTGCTGGTAATAAGGCAGTTCCTCACCTCTGCAGCAACGAAGCAAAAGAATGCATTTGAAATATCCGAGTTCTTTTTAAAACAGGTAGTTCTATTGGCCACAGATGATTATGTACTGCCTCATGTATCTTTTTCCAGAAATAAAATATTTAGGTATTATCAGTACAGCATTCTTTCCAGTTAACCTTAGGTCAGGGCATGATGCTTTTGCTTCTTCCAGCGCAAAAACTCAAAACAGCAGCATGGCGCAGACACCAAATGACCTTTACATGCCACAAGACATCAGCCTACAAAATGCTGTAAGTCACAACAGTGGCCTAACATTTCTGCAAGGCTTCCCATTCTGTTCGTGTGATGTGCTTTACTCGGACAAAGAACGTGCTCCTTTCTCTGGATGGCAAAGCTGACTTTTCTTCTGGGCAGAAGAAATGCCAGCTTTCAAGAAAAAAAAGATGTCCTACCTGTCCTGTGTTATTCTCCTACGAGCAAGATCACCCACCGGAGACCAGACCTTGCTGCCGCTGCTGCTCTCGAGGACAAAATTCCCACCGGCAAGGCAGCACCGCGGCGCCGAGCGCCAGAGAAGCTTGCGGAGCCTGCCGGCATCACCCAGCGCCTGCCTGCGGACACGCCGCCTCTGCGCGGAGCTCCCACAGCCCTGCTTCAGCCGTGCCACAAAAATGGCCATGGGAACGCTCCTCTCTAGACTGGAAAAATCTGCAAACTCACCCACTTCTTATTGCTGTCAGGCAACCAGGGGCTTCCACACCACACCCAGGTAACAGAATTTAGAGTCAGTTAAGAACTGACTTAGGCCTCCTTGCACGCTTTCCTTCATTTCTTTAAATTGCTGTATGAAAATAAAGGTGAATAGCAGATTAAGAGGATATACAGCATACTATGGCCCTACCACCCAGCTACGCGAATCCCCAACGCAGAAACAGTGCGGAGGAGTTTTAAAACTCTCCTCTGTCAGGATTACCGTACTGAAAAGCTAAAAGGCACCTGTACTCCTGTAGTAAATCAGCAGTGTTAAATTACTACGTGGATTTTACAGCAAGGATTACTCTCCCTGCAAAATTTAAAGCAATACATCAGCATTTCTTACAGTTTGTAGAATATAACAATTAAAAACTACCACGTATTCACCTTGTTCTTATCACCCCGGGAGAGAGATCAAAGAATCCCACATTACACAGGTCACAGAGTATTTCCTTGGGGCCTGCAGTACAGCCATATACTCACCATATACAACTTTTCTATCACTAAATATATGTGTATTTACCTTCTATTAATACCATAAACTAAACGGGGCCTGATTACTTTGAAGCTTAATTGCGGTTAGACACAAGGTTAAGTTTGGATCAGAAATTAAACTCTGGGATATCCTTATTTAAACAGGAATTAACGTCTATCGACGGGACATGAATTCCACATAAACCTGAAGTAACTGCAGCACTAGGCCAGCTGATAAACCAGACCAGCCAGAGACATAGCAAGAAGTCTACGCAGGTTGTCCAACAGTCAGCTTCTTACTTGTGTATTTTTTAAAAATAAACGCAAATTCTTTTCTATAAGTGACAGGCCTTTTTACCACTCTTTTAAACAGAACATGATGCAATAAATCTCTACATATTGTCTAGATATTTGAAGATCACCGTAGACCACTACAGTCCTAAATGAATGCTAGGCTTAGAGCTTGCCGTTATGCAACTAATTGCTCAACAAAACCTTCATTGTTCCTAAGGCAGAAGCTACACACAGCCATGAGAATTAGAGGATGAAAAAGCAAGTCTTTGCTTTTCCAAAGGTTTATTATTAATTCTGGACGCAGAATTGCACACTAAGAACCAACCAGACTACAATGGCAAGAACCACCTTCACAGCAGGCTGATAGAAGGATCTCAGATCTTGGCACTCCGGTCTTCAGACGCCCCATGCCATTACCTGACACTAACACTTGCCGAGAAGCAGGTAGGTGTTTAAGCACTGCTGTGGTAGCAGCTGCGTCCTGAGAAAACACGGACTGCAAATAAAGAAAGTAGATACATATGGAAATAGAACAATCCTTTCCCATACTCTCTCTACACAAGTATTTTTAACGAGGTCAAAGAAAGTCATGTACGTCTTTATCTATAACAGGATCCCAAGGATACAGTGCTGCTCTGCAGGACACAAGAACTCACAGATTCTCATCACCCACCATGAAAGAGCCTCTCGGAAAGACCTAGCACCGCTACCACAACCCCTATTTTGGGCGAGTTTTGCCAACTTTCCTCAAGGATCACCAGACATGCTGCGGAGACAAGCATTAATCGTCACGCAGATATACGATATATGGGGTGGATAGAATACACTTGTCCTTCCTGCTCTCAGAGACACTCAGGGTTTGGTAAGAGCCTTAACCACGCGACGTGCCTACAGCCGAGCTTCCTGGGGCACGGACGGAGAAGAGACCAGGGAATAGGATGCTGCCAGCTCTCCATATGTGGGCTTTCAGATCCCTTCCCCCAGAGCTGACTCACTCGGATCATACATTTTAAACCTTAGCTTTCCAGTTACTATAACAACTTAATGGATTTCTTCTTGATGTTATTAATTACATTCAGTTTAATTTGTTCATACAGGATTTCGGGGGAGGCACTATATCATAGCTTCTCTTCTCCTTTCAAAAGGCTTTTACATTCCTAACTCGCTCCAACACTCAGGTGCCCTCCCTATAAATCTCCTTCCACTGAGATAAGGCATCGCTCATATTCCTTCCTTTGAGAACTCAGAATAGAAGGAAATGGTTTTTTTCCTGAAACCAAATTAGATGCCCAAAATAAACCTGCGAAAGATGTACCCTTCGCTGTTTTTCTACAAGAAACACGGTGCACAGAACAGCTTGGAACCTGGCCGAAAGCGGCATTTATAATACATCCCAGAAGAGAAAGACCGAGCCCTTCGCAAGCAGAACTACTGAGAGCCCAAGCACAGAAGCAGTCAGAATCTAATTTATTAGGTCTACATTTCACAGCCTCAGGGTACGAGCAAGCAGACCTCTGCTGCTGGAAATGTCAGGAAGATGCAAGAAACTCACAGCAAATCCCAAGGTCCAGCAGTGTTGCAGTGGGCAGAATTAGCCCTCTTCATTTTCACTTGGACCAGCTGCGGAGCTGGACATCACAACAGCCACCTCTACCCAACAGCGTGGAAACAGAGGAGAAAAGCAAGGACCTCCTTCCCTTGGCAGAAAAAGAAGTCCTACGTAAAAGGGCAAAACCATAAGTATGGGGCCAACTGGGTGCGCTGGAGAACCTGAAAAACTTGGGAGTGAAGCATTCCCACTACTTTCTCCATTTGCATTTATCCATTTTGGCTGCAGAGCGCGGAACTGCACTCATCTGCAGAGCCACAGCCACACCGCACGCAGGATAATTTTAACCCCACAGACATATGGAGAACGCTCCTTTCCCCCTCCTCTGCAGGAAAAGGAAAGATGATCCGAGCCTACAGACTTCCAACAAGGAAAAAAAAAAAAACTTCCTCCTAAAAAGTGCATTGAAAAACAAATTCAAAGCTCTGCAACCACCCAGCCTACTCCTTGCAAGTAAACTTTCAAAAAAGCTGAGCCCGGACCCAACAGCACTGCAGCTCTGACGTAGAGGCTTCCATTCCAGTTCACCATTTCCTTACTGGTTTTACACTGTTATACTGGAAAGCAAGTGCTGGTGCCCACCAACATGCAGGTCTGTGATCTATTAGGCAGCCGCAAGAGCTACCAAATAAAGAAGCAACTAGACATCTCCACGGAGTAAAATGGAAAAAGCAATAACTACTCCAGGGATTCACCATATTGCAGTCTAATCATGTAGTGAACTGTGGGAAGGGAGAAGGGCATTTTTCTTGGGAGCTGCTGGCAAAGGCTTTCTCCGATGCAATCAACCCCAGCACAGAAAGAAGTTTCCTGAAAGGCGAGTGCCACAGGAGGAACATCACTGCCACTACCCTCAGGAGAAGCAGAAAAGGAGCATGTGTGGTCCTGCTGGTGAAGAGGCGCGTGGAGGCATAAGCCATTCCACGGAGAGGAGTTTGGAAGATGTCTCCTGCTTGTTCCCTGTTGTATAAATATAAAAAAATGATGCTCAAAAAGAAAAGAAAAAAAAAAAAAAAATCAGCCAGCATCAATTCCTCCTGGTAATAACAGCAACAAGCAAACTCCACATCAGTAATACCTCAAGTTGAAGAAAAGAAGCAATATTTAATCTAGAAAAATCCATCAAAGATTTCTACTGATGCGCACAAAGTTTGCTTAGGGCCAACTTACTGTTTTTTGTCATAAAGCTTCTCTATTTCAACATGAATCTAAACAAATACCTTATCTTTTGCTTACCAAGTACTTCCTAACTTTTACTACACATAACTGACTTGAGGAATTCATTTCATTACAACAATGTTACATGAGAGGAGTCTTGCACCAGAACAGTACTGGTCTTGTAGAGACTACCAGTCTTGCAGACTAATACTTGTACAAAATATTTCTTACACTGATAGTGGCTGATTAAGGAACAAGCAAAGATGCTAAAGAATTTATCTTTCTATTTTATTCTAGTTAGCTGCTAACCCATGACCTGATTATTTTTCCTTTTTTAAAAAATATATGTTTTTCTGTGAATATGCCAATAGGCTCCAGAAGAAAACTAAGCATTAGGTAAACAAGTATTTATTTTTATAGTTCTTATGCCTGACTTCATTTGAAGATTGCCTTGTTCTTGCCTTTCTGAGAAAAGGCATCTGAGGTCTCCAACTTATATCTGAATTGACTTATCAGTGACCCACAAGCAGCTTGAAAGAAAAAAAAGAAAAAGTCCTGTGGCTCCCCCCAAAACTACAGAAATTAATTTAAAAAGAATGAAAAATGTGAAAAAGCACCCAGGCCCAATTCACCTACAGAACAGGGAAACTCTGGACACGTGGCAAGTGACACACCAAACCTTTAACTGCAAAGGCAGGGGATTTCAGGATGCCAAAACACCCCGCGTATGCTGAAAGCAAATGAAAAGCTCAGAATGGGAAAAGATCCCCAGCTTCATAAAAGCGCCTGGCTTCTAATCATCCCGCTTATCCCAGGATTTCTCCTACGCGAATGGTTTCCATCCAAAGGTCTGTCAGTTACCTATATACATAATTCATTGGGAAAGTGCAAGGAAGAGGAGTTATATCAGAAATTTCTGAATGAATTCCAGAAAGGAAATGCACAATTGAGACAGAGAAAAGAAAGAAGGAAAAAAAACCAAACAACCACAACTGAGGCATGCTCACTTCTCCCAACCCTGCATATCTGGGGAAAAAACGGCGGGGAAGAGTATCCTAAGAACTATTACAGTAAAATATTAATTGTTATGACAGACCATTTGCCTGGAGCTTCTTAATGATGTCTTTTGGAGCCATTTCAAGCAAGAATCTGTCACAAAATCCTCGGGGTGAGCAGGCAGGGATGCTGCTAGGCCCGATCTGACACACCAACTTTTTTGTGCACTGAACCTCAGCGCTCAGGCTCCCTGGAGAAGCCTCTCCACAGGATGACAATGCTGGGCCTAAGTTTCCTGCTCTCCTTTGAGGATCCCAAAAAATACACCCTTGATACCCTGAGAGGTTTCCCCAGTGAGATAAGGAGCACTTCTTGCAGAAGCGGTGATCTGAATCCAAGCTCTCAAATGTCCTGCTTCCAAATGCTCTGTGTCTCCCACCCCAGCACGGCCAGTGTTATTGTGAACCCTAAACACCACCAGCCATTCCCAGATGAAAAACGGCGAATCTAGTGCTATTCCCATGACAATTTTCCAAGCTGATGCCGACAGCGATTGCAAACGTTATACACGGCCGCCTTTTCTTCAAGTGGAATGACGAAAATAGGCAGCAGTGGGTTTAGCTCCTGCACCACGCGCAGACACTGCGAGATGGATGATTAGTATTCCCGAGCACGCTGCGCATCCCGAGAACATGATTTTCTTTGAACAGAATCCCATCAAACAGAGCAGCTTCACCCTGAAGGCTTCCATATGTTTTATACTTATCTTCTTCTCAAGAGCTCTTGTGAGGTTGGATGATTTTCTGTTTCTTATTTGGGCTTGTAGTTTCAGAAACGGTTACTACTGAGGAGTAATCATTTTGGGTTCCTCCCCTCCCGAAGTTCCCGGTTTCACTATTTATAAGCACTCTTGAAAGGATCCCTATTGCAAGGAGCTCCACTCCAGATTTATCTTTCACATTTAACAAGTGCTCTGGCAATTTCAGAAGATTATTTTGGTACTGTTTATTCAAGTGGTATGCAGCCTATTGCTTCCTCGAGCAATTACTGAATTACAAAAGCATGAATGAAACAAAAATCAATTGCAAGAATGTATTTTTCAATCTGAGCATAGTACTGTTCCTTCAACCAACGCTCTGAAGTACTTTTTCACTCGGTGAGCATCTTGCAGGCAGAAAGCATTCAATCCACATCAATCTGCATCACTCAAATGTTTAGCAACAAGAAGATTAGAGAAGGTTCTCCCTCATCAAAGGAAATTCCTCCCCTTTTTTCTTGACATTTCATAGATTACACCCCAAAACCAAATCTTACATGTCAGTGAGAAAACACTGCAGCTCCAACAACTCCCAGACTCCCTGTACGCTGCAGACCACCACTTGATTTGGATTAGTTTCCAGAAGGAACACTGATTCTTGTGTGTGTCAGTGGCACCTGAGTTCACTCTGGCCCTCAGGCAAAAACAAAAATGAAAATATCACAGTTATTTATTCCAGCAAAGGAAAGGGTCAACTTCCTGTTTACAAGTTTAGAAACACCGTTATAAAAGAAGAACATCTGAAAGAATACTGGTGAGAAAATCCTGGCATTAAGCTCTCACTCTAGCTAACTTTTGCAGCCTCCCTGAGGTATCTTTGCCTGTAAGGAACACGTAACGACCTCAGCAGATATTGTCTCTGAAACGCTGCCAACAGGTTGGGTTTCCTTCTGGGTTTAGGAGAGCAGAGATGACTTCTCTTCCAGACATGACTTACAAAGCCATCCCACAGCATCAGCTTGTTAGCTGCTCCCTGCTCTGCCGCGCTTCTCCAGCTCTCCATAGTCTTCAAGACCACGTTGCTTCCTTGAATTTATTTTAGATGACCTCTCTTTCCTCTTTTCTCTCTTCCTACTTCTTTACTTGTAGAACTGAGCTTCTGCTCCGTGCGTTCTTTCACAGCATACGCCTTGAATATCTTATGCAAGAGAATTCTTTCATTGCAAACATCGCACCAACAATCCCTGTCCTAGTTTGTGCAAGTTGAAAAGTATTTGATTAAAAAAAAAAAAAAATGCATTAGTACCTGCTGCTTGGTTACCCTTTTAGTCAACCTTTTATTACTGTTATGTATTAACTAAGTCATTCTAGCTCTGCTGCTCACTAACACCTACCGCTTGGAAGGCAGACATTTCACCACAAATAGCTGCTGTTCCCTGCAAAATCTGCTGCTTGTAATCAGGTCAAAAGTAGGGTATTATCAGCTGTGCTGCAAATAATTAGAGAGCAAATGAGTACACATTAACTGTTTAGCAGCTAAGTCAGGTCAGTTGAATGCTCTCAACAGGCAAATGAAGTGTATTTCAGCAAATGACATTCAAAGCGTTTCTCAAAAATGTCATCTCATCATTTGCATCCTTGTGCTCCCATTGAAATGTCGCCTAGACCTCCAACGTAACGCAAAACCGCCGAGGGGGTTTTCCATCCTCTTCCAGGCATCACTCACGACACTCCAAGAAACAAAGAGAACATCGGTCACCTCGACTTCTCTGATGGATCCTGGTGGCTTCCACTGGTTTTCTGACACCAGAAACTCATTTAATATGTGACAAAGTACACCATACACTGAAATACTGCTATTTTGTCAAATTACTTACAGCCCACGGGAAAATAGAACTGCTGTAGGATTTCTTGGTTAACCAACAGCGAAATCACAGAGCTTTTAAACCACCTGAGAAGGAAAGGTCCTCTGAATTAACTACTGTTTCAATTATAAAAAGAAACCTTAGAAGAGTCAGTCACCCCAAGATGGCCTCCACGGCCTGCTGCGCAGGAGCTGCTGGAGCAGGGCACCAAAGGCCCTGACACACTGTGTTTAACGTTGGATGGTGAACGTCCCACGCAGGCAGGACTGCCTTAAACTTGGGATTTGGGTCTCTGAAAGAAACATCTTCCTTTATTCCTAAGGCTAAAGCCAGCGAGGCAAGGAACAAATGGCTTGGCTTACTAGCAAGGAAGGGTCAGGATGGCTACAGCAAGGGTTGGATGGAATTCTTCATGGAGTGGAGGCTCAAAAAACCTTAGAGCTGATTCCATTTGCTGGGACAGAAAAGCAATCCCTATACTGCTGCTGGGAAGGGTGACTGCCTAACAAGAAACATCTAAACGCAGCAAGTTTTAATGGAAACCTGGATCTTAACTCCAGCTCAGCAAGGCTGCTCATCTCCACAGCCCATCAAAAGACATTTGGGTACTTGGCTCCAGCCATCACAGCTTAAAGACCATAATTTAGCACATTTCTTAGTGTGTCAGCTGCTCCCATTTCCAAATCCAAGCTCAAAAAAAAAAAAAAAAAAAAAAAAAATCAACCCTAGCCCTGTCTGTGGCTTTAACTACCATCAAGTCAAGACCTAACCTTCACGGCATTGCCCCGTTAGCATCAGCCCTTACTGGTGTTAGAGAAAGAAATGGTGATCAACCCACAGCTTGCCAATCCCTAACCCTAATTTTAGTCACACTACTACACATAGCATATCTACACACAGGGAAAACACCTAAGCTCACAACAGCTCTCATCTATTCTCCAGTGGCTTTTTTATGCCATGTTGCACTGAGCTCTCAGCTGCTTCCACCCCACCAGAATCTCCCTAATCTCCTTCACCTAAGCCAGCAGTAACTCCACATCACCTACCCACGTCCTCCTGAGCCCAAACGCCGCATCCAATCCAGCCTCATTTCACCGTCCAACAGCCCATCGCAAACCATTTGTTTGTGCTGGCACCAACTCTTACACGTCTCTCAACTCTTTAACAGTTTAACAGTAAAGATGTTCAGCCCAGAAGGTACCAAGCTTTATCATTCTACTCCAAATACGCTACCTTTTTTTTTTTCTATATAAAATAACTCATTCTGTACAATACCTTTGGTATACACTGTCCCAACTCCCAGCCTATATTTTCAGTACCACCAAGGTTGTCCTTACTTCTTCCAGGCCCCGAACCTGCACAGACCCCTCCAGATCCTACCTTGTCATAGCCTGGTTTCACGGCTCCCCTACCAACACCAAGCAACCCTGGTCACCCTCATGGAAATACATTATCAGTGTCCTACCCACCATCAGTAACGCCCGCTCCCATCATGGGACATCTTCCCTCCCCTCTCTCTGCCCGCTGGCCACCTCTCAGCAGGTTGAAGAAGGCAGTCAAATGCCACCACGTGCGCAAAACTCATGACATAGCTTTTGGTTCCACTTGCCTCCTCATTCCCCATGGGCAAAAATAGACACAACGCTTCTTGTTTGGCTTCCGAAGAGGAGAGAACATTCAGGAAAGAGAGATAGATGGAGGGGAGGAACAAATCCCACAAACCACACACGAGAAAAACCCACACAGACAGAAAGAAAAGGGAAAAGCAAAGACAACTACAAGGGAATTTTCTATATCTTCTTCCCCTGACTTATTAATAAAATAAAAAGTGTATGGCTAGGTGCACAAACATAAGGAAGTGCCAAACGCGGAGTGCACATGTACGCTCACAGAATTACACTTTTTAAGCGTCTGAACAGCCACAGATCTAATCCATCATCATCCACTAATCTATTTTCTCATCACTGACAGTAACGCCAGATGCTTCCACAGAAAGTGCAAGAAATTCCACTGTAGGCAGACGTAGAATAATCTGCTCTCCTAGAAAGTTCCCTCCGAGCCTTATTTCTCGGAGACCGGCTTAAGCTATGAAGGATAAACATTTACATCCTTTCCACAGCCCTCCAAAATTGTCTTTTCAGTATTTGCAAAGTTTTTTCATACTTCTGGTTACTTCTGTGATTTACAGAAATTATTCTGGATCTAGCCAAGCTTCAAGAACGCTCTGGCAAAGAGTCCCTCGCTCTAATTATACATCTAATGAAAAAAAAAAAAAATTACCAATTAATTTTTCAATTTCACTGCATGCCTACTTGTTCTTATATTGCACGGCCAGGAAAAAGGTTCTTAACTTACCTTCTCTATACCATTCACCACACATATGAACCTGAATAAGGGATATCCTCCTAAAGTATCTGAGATGTAACGGCACGTGGGGCTTGCAGAAGAACAGAACCAACGGCGTTTTATGCTCGCAGAAAGAGAAACGGGCCTCTCATGCATGTTTTCAGCAAGCAACCTGATACTATCAATTTGTTCTTTTTTTCTGCAAAAACAAGTTTTTAAAGCTGAAAAAGGTTTTCATAATTAAAGACGTTCAGCTCAAATGTTTTACCTAAAACAGTTAAATAACCATTCCTCCGCATTGCCTGAAACCAAAACATTGTAGCAGCAAGAATGGGAAAGTGAAGCTGACAAATTATTTTAACTCCCTAAACTTAGAGAAATACGGGGGGGGGGAACAGCGCATGAGTAAGAACGTCAGATTAACACCCTTTTTCTTAAGAACCAATACTTCACGGATGCAGACACACATTTGTTTGCAGCAGCCTTCAAGTTCAGGGCAGCTTTCACATCGCCATCCCTTCTATACCTCTCTAATATTTTTTTCCCATCTGCTAAGCCTATATTTATCCTGCTGCCATAATTATACAATTTAATTTACAGATGGAAGTAGTGTAAAGATTTACATGCTTTATTTTCTCCGTAACAGGTGCTTAACTTAAACAAACAAAGGTATCTCTCCACATCATTTTGTCACTATTTTTCTCAACGCCTAAGAACTACCCACATCTATATCGAGGACAGCGTGTACGCTTTTTTTAATATTTTATATATATATATATATACACGTGTATATTTATATACATGTATACACCACAGGGATCACTCCAGGGCAGGGTCCTTTGAGTAAACCAAATCATCCCAACTGGCTCAACTCGTCAGCGCTTAAAATTGCCATTTTTAGGAAGGCTTTTACAAATCTATCTAGGGCTATCCATTTCAAATATGGAAATTCAAGGTAGTTGATTGTAATGACTTTTTAAGGAAGATACTGCTCACAGAGACGATTAGTCAGCTAATCTCTTATAAGCTTCCTGATAGATAAGTCAGACTCTTGAGCGAGGATTTGAATGCCGAAGGAGGAGAGGCCTTCATGGGAGCTGGAAGGAGCTGGGAAGTAAGCACAGGGGCGGCTGGGGAAGAACAGGAAGGTCTGGGACACGAAGCTGCCAGCACCCGGCAAAGAGACGGGCCTTGGATGCCCCGTCCCTGGAAACATTCAAGGCCAGGTTGGCCAGGGCTCTGAGCAACCTGATCTGGTTGGAGATGTCCCCGCTCCTTGCGGGGGGGTTGGGCTGGGTGGGCTTTAACATTCCCTTCCCACTCGAACCATCCTGTGATTCTCTGATTCACATTTAAATATTACATTAAAAATGGTTTACTGGAATCTAAGCTGTCCAAAGATGGGAATAAAATAAGATATAGGCGTACTTGGAGTACCTGAGGAGGCACAGGGAAACATGTTAAAACAGATTAGACGACAAGAGAAACAGATAATTACAACGAATAATCTGCTATATGCAGCCAGTATACTTAACAGCGCACTAGAAAAGCACTCTTTGTCCTAAAGAGCTTTAGATTCTAGATGATTTATAAATCAGAGATTTGTTTACAATCTGGCCACTGTCTCTGGACCAGACAGTGAGGGACATGAGTGTCTCAGTCAAAGTGCTATAAAAAGTTCTCCGTTTCTTTGGATTTAAAACGTGGAAATGCAATTATTCAGCTTATTCCCTACTGCTTCCTCTGGACATTAAATTCTCAGAGGAAAAAAATATAAACTCTGCTGTTAAGACAACTTACAAAGCTATCAGGAATTCTCTCTTCAGTGCAGGTGACCCTCTTGGGATACTGTCTGTTGCAGAAGATGCTGAGCACCACACAAAACAACTCCTTACCTCCGTGGCTACGTTCCACCCCGAGAGACCCAGAGTAAACAGCTCGCTGCCTATCAGGGCCAACTGATTGCACCTCAGCCTTCACAGAAGGAGGTGAAAGGAGCACCCCTCTCTGCCCTCATCGGCACCCCACGGGCAGCTGTTGCCTCGGAGCTGACGCGGAGCTCCGCGGAGGAAAACGCTCAACTTCCAGAGCCCCTCTCCACCTCCAACTCCCACCAGGCACCGAACTGAGAAAAAGAGAACCCGAAAAAACCAAACTGACTCAAACCACGTGTTGGCAAACACGACGCGTGGCTGTAAAGCCTCGAAGAGAAAACATCACAGGGAAATTAGTGCTGGGAGGACCGACCCGCCAAGAAGCGACGAGGACTTTGGGGGTAGAGCCGGCGTATGGCCCACCTCAGAGGTGAGGGCACGGCACGGCATCCCACGGCCGTGGCAGCGCCGAGAACTCCTGGACGTGCGCGTAAACGAAACGCGATGCTGCGACACGGCAGCCTTAATGCATCCAAAACCCAATGAGTAATTCCAACAGAAATTTGGGAAAAACGCAAGAAAATAATTTTTTAAAACCCAACAATTAAAGTTGGAAAAGCAAAAGCCTTTGGAAAAGCAAAACCCTTTTTTTTTTTTTTAGCCACCAGCTCTTAACGCCATGTGATTGACGATGACCAAACTTACCGAAGCCCCCCAAACACCCCACGAGTGACCATGTTTTCCTCACTCCCCCCGCTCCGCGCAGGTGCCGCCGCGCACCCCC
>JAAGAY010138893.1:0-10196 GCA_011801015.1 Ardeotis arabs
ACTTTCCAGTATCCGTTGGGTGCAATTACACATTTAGAAAAATAACTCATTTTAAATGAAGGTCACTTGGTGAAGAAAAGCAAATTTTCAACAGGATTATCTTTTTTAAAACAAATTATAAACCATTTTTTCTTAGCTAACTTATTTAATCCTTGCTCCACCTCTGCAATTAATTTATTTTTTCTTCAAAATGGATATATTTCAGTATTGAAAATTAACTAAGAAAACAGGCTACTGAGATGTTTTCCCTTCAGCATATACCAGCATACGGAATCATTGCTTATCCCCAACAACTGTATATAAGATTCACTTGATTTTGTTTTTATACTGTGGTTTTTAGTTGGTTGGTAACAAATATACACATCACAAGAATTTTAGTTGTGTCACTTTACTGAATGAAAACCACAATAAATTTTTCAGATAATTTTGTTTCAGAGTTGTTTGGGTTTTTTCAACAAAGAAAGATTCATTATAAAATGCTTTTCCATTTTCCCTCCTTACCTATTCTTTAAGATAGCAGAATGGAAAAGTAAGCAGGACATGTTTACTTTGCAACTCAAGGCTCAGAGCAGACATTGAGAATCTTCAATAGTTTTAGACCATTTTCTTTTTTTCATTCTTTTAGCCCAAAGGAACTTTGCTGTCTAGGAACAGTAACTTAAAGTTTCTTTTATCACATCTTCCAGAAGAAATCTATAAATAAATGTTTATGTAAAGAATCAAACACTGTTGAAAAGGGGAAAAAATAAAATTAAGGATCAATAAATGATACTGCAATGTATCTTGTGCCATTCAAGATAGGAAGTCCTTCATGTAAATGAGTAAGTCTTCCTGGGTGCATGAAACTCCATCCTTTCCTGGGAGACTCAATGGAGCAGTTGTACCTAAGAAACTTACATCCACCTCCCTGCAGCAAAAACACAAACAAAACAAAACCCCAGATGTTTACCTTCTGTTTTAATTGAGTAAGTTCCTTTTTATTTATACAAAACTTAAAGTATTTTGCTATTATTACTGGGCTGACACCATATTCAGAGCCATACATAACAGACATGCATTTGCAGTCAGAGATTTCCCCTTGCTTTGCTTTAGAATTCCTTGTATAACAACTCATTCAAGCAGCAACTCTGACAAACAAATCTTCAATAATTTTACTGTAGATGATACCATGATGATAATCACGTTCAGAGGACTGCATCCCTATCCAGGATAGCATTTAAACAAATCTTAAATAAATTAATCAGGCTGCTGCTTTCAAACTGAAGGTGTGTTTTCTAAAGTAATAAGTTTGAGAAACACATTTATGGGTGTTAAGTAGGACTGTGAATAATATAGGTTTATAAATAAAACAAGTTAAGTTCCTCTACTAGTCAAAGCTGGATATTACTACCACAGCCCTGCCTATCTCCATACTCTGGGAACTGTTATTTGATTCAACACCAGAGTAGAAAATAATTTATTGGGGGGGGCGTGGACGCCTCCAAAAAAAAAAAAACCCACCCCAAAAAACACGACCACAAAACCAGGAACAATAGTTTAAAATTTTTATTCTATGGCTGATCTAAAAAAGAATCATTAAAAAAAGTTGTAAAGAAAAAAAGCCATTTGAGTCATCTTGAGACTGAAGTATTTTGAAAAACTGAATTTCACTGTAAAGAAATGAAGCACTTCAGAAATGTTAAAAATGAAATGGCTAACATCTCCAAAGCTTTTCTTTAAACTCCTTCTCCCTCACCATCTGAAATCATTTTGACCAATTTAGCCTGACTGCATCAACAGTTCTGGGTCCTGTAACCAAGCAAATTTAGGACTTGTCAAAAA
This sequence comes from Ardeotis arabs, assembly GCA_011801015.1. Lineage (NCBI taxonomy): Eukaryota > Metazoa > Chordata > Aves > Otidiformes > Otididae > Ardeotis > Ardeotis arabs. Next base: position 1,822 of record JAAGAY010138893.1, read on the forward strand.
ACACCAAGCAATAATGTACGTCAATTTGTGAAACACAATTTTTCCTTTTCAACATCGTCTTTTAAGAATATCCCTTTAGGGTCTAGTTTGGAAACAATATTAGACACTCAACGGACATTTTTTTAAGTCAGTAAGTTGTCAACTTACTTGAAAGTCCTCTCCTACTTTGTTGAGAGCAATGTTGATTGTGAATGTAGAGGAGTCATGATGAGGTCTGAGCGACCGTTGTCTGTCAGGGCTATATTTTACCACAAAATTCAATAAAGCAAACCCCTGAAACAAAATATACAGTCAGACTTCAACACATGAATTTCCATGTCACACATAGGGTTCCTGGGCATTTTTTTGTTTAAAGTTGAGTTAATAACAATATTAATCTATAACTACTGCTATATCATGCATAAGCTCCCTAACCAAACCAAATAGGGTATATTAAATAAAATGCTTAGAATTACTCATACCATGCAGTAATTATCTGAAAAAAAATTTAAACACATACCTTGGTATAATAGCCAGCAAACACTTTTAGAGTTACTGGTGCAATGAACTCTCTTATGAAATGCAGCCATTCATTATCCAGCCCAATTTGCTTCATATGAATATCATCCGTTGGGACATTTTCATAACCTCCAGAAATACGGCTGTCCTAACAAAAACACCATAAATAGCCTTGAAATATGGACATGAAACACTTCTGGCACTTCTGCAAATACTTAGTAGAAAATCTGCAGAATCACAAAACTGCAAAAAAGCAATGTTTTAGTGGGCATAAGCAAGTTTGTTGTACAGTAATCTCACAGCTAACTGCTGTGGAAAACTGCTGAGCTATCAGTGAGAAAAAATGAGAAATTTTTAAAAGATAGTAGACTAAACTAAGCATTGTATATCACAAAGCAGATGTCTTGGGTCATTGGCAATTGTTGGAATGTTTGTTTGTTGCAGTACACTGACATTATCATAAAGGTACTTGTTCATTAAGGCCATGTTTATATAGGCTGACACTTACTTGATGTTTTCCACCAGACCATTGTCCAAAATGTTCCATTTCTTCTACCAATTCATCACAGGCGGTCTCAGAAAATATGGGAAACCAAAAGACATCTGGACATGGCTACAAGAGAAAAAATAAAACTAAAAAAGTAAAGCTTAACTCCACTGAAGATGAATGTAGTTCTTTAATAGCTATCTTTTATTTTCAATAGATAAAAAGGACATCTTTAATTTTCTCAGTCACTAAAGAATATCAGCTGTTCCAATCTGAGCCATAATTCAGACACATGTAAAGTTTTGTCTTGATCCACAAGCACATTCTCACAGAATGAAGCAAAAATTATGAGCTACCTTGTAAGCCATGACCCAGCATTAACAGCTGTGTCAATATACCCACGTATTCTGTACCTTCATTGCTCTAAATAACAACCTTAATCTTCTACATTACAAGCTATTAAGAAAAACAGTTAAAAAAACACAAAAAAACACAAAAAAACCACAAAAAAAACCCCCTACCGTTGTCTGAAACACAAAAACAATTTATCCCAGCTTCTTAAGGAAGCCAAGTTCATCAAATTACTGTCCCTAATTGTTATAGAACTGATCATCTAACACTGGTACAACAATTATCATCTTAGAAGTGCTCTGTCCAGATCAGTTGGATTCATGGTTGTCAGACCTTAGAGAATCCATAGGGAAAGGCATACCCCAATGAAAGTGTCTAGAAGAGCTTGCCTTTACTAGATACCAGAAAACATAGCAACCAGCGACAGAAATGTTATTAGGCTTTCTGCTAGTGTTACTAGCTGGTTCAAATAAATAAGCTAAATACATCTGTATTTTGAAGATGACAATTACTTGGACAACTACAGCATTCTGAGCAATCTAGCAATGATTTTTTGGACTCCTCTCATCTTGCATTCAAAATGGCACAAATTCAGTTCCGATCCAAAACATCAAAAAGCTGTTCAGTCACAGAACAAAACAGGCTTTGCATGGAAATAGTTACTGTATGCCAACCTCTTATTAGTCAGACACACAAATTAAGAAAACTACTTATACCCACCTGCTCTACTATATTATCAGTGAAGATCTTTGAGTAGTTGGGATTTATATAGGTTTCCTTCCAGTCCTAATAAAAAGAAAAAATGAAACGTTAAACCAGAACAAATGAATTTATAAGAGACAAAAATTAATTTATATCCACTATCCACTTTATATTAATTTATATTCACTCGCACTGGAAACAACTAAGCAATTTCTTATACCCATAAACGAAGTGGTTCTCTTCATGTCAAAAATCATTAAACCTAACCATTCTATGATTCTATGATTCTATTACATCAGGGCCATATCTCCAACTCCTTACTCTAGTCATCAGTTGGCTTGTTGATATGATATAATGTCATTTCCTTAAACGGGTAGTAAACAAGCAATATTTAGTGCACAATAAACAAATGTCCTCCATGTAAAGTCTTTAAATCTCAACTCCTTTATAACACATAAACTTTACAGCTTTTTCAAATAACTGTTTCATCAGTAATTAGATGCATACCACAGGATTTTCAAATATCTGCCAGAGGTCGTTGTTGTAGTGGGAGGTATTGTAATTGGCTGTAGAAAGAAGCCTTCCAAATTCATGTCTGTTGGTAATGTACATGAAAACACCCTATACCAAGCAGAGAAAATGTTATTAGCAAAACTGTCCATCTTAGCAAAAGTGATGTTTTTTAAAAAGTCTGTTTGTTTATGTGAGCACTTTCATAAAATATATTCCACACTTGTACATACATACTATACTCGTGCTGTTCATTTAGCATCTTTAAATTTTGAATGCTTGATTTTAGTGTTCACAGTTTCTTCTTTACAAGCATTTGGCTGAATTTATTTTCTAAACACATTAAATCAAAACATATATTGCTCATAACATAAGCCCACATACAGTTATAGAAAGGAAAAAACAAAGAAGTGGTTGGTTGATTCTTTTCCAGAAAGCTTAAGCAGACACACTGGAAGCACCTGTTCTCAAACTGAAAACACTCATACAAGAAAACCAACATCTAGGGTTTAGTTTCTGATTAAAAACTAAAAGAATAAACTAACAATAAAAGGACTAATGGAAGTCAGAACAAGAAACTTATTTCAGAGTATTCACTACATGATCCTCTGGTGAATTGGCCTGAAATAAAAAGATATTGGCAAATACAGCATAAAAGAATATTCAGATCAGGGTACAAAACAGCTGAGCACTGTGAAGTATCTTCACCTAAGCAAATATTGCTAAATATGTGCAAGATATCAAGTGTGGCAAGATACAGCTTTATTATCAAGCTATTAACAGAAGATATTAAAAAAACCTCTTGATTAGAAATAGTACGAGAAAATAGTTCTTTTTACAGAAATTTAGGTTTTCTGGGGTTTTGATATTAGTTTACTGTTTTTCAGACTAAAACCTCATTTCAGAAGTGTTTGTGACTTTTCGATTTTCAGCAAAGGAAGACATTCTTATTTAGATATTTTGGTGTTTCTGTCTGAAAAAGAGTTAAACTGTTAGAAAGATAATAATTATGTTAAACACGTGCCCAGTTTTGGGCACTTACCAAGTCATAAAATAGGTGCAGCAGGAAGAATAAGGAGGGTCTGGGTCAAGAAAAACAGCTTAAAATGACACCAATTTCAAGACTGCCCTGTGTGCTCACCAAGGTGGCCTTGATTGACCTACTAGTGATTTGAGCTTTAGTCTTTCTAGGGGCTGCTAAAATAATTTCAGCTACGGAAGCACAGCTTCAGCACATCTTGACCTCAGAAGCACTGAGAAACCACCCTGAGGAAACAGCAGGCCTAAGAAGTTTTGAGCTGGTCATGAAGAACTTGTCCCTGGCAAAAACCTGATCCTTAGAAGATTGAAGAGAAAGCTAGAGCAGTATTTCATTAGAGTAAGTGGACAGAAGAAAAGTGTCTTCCTGTGGTAGAATAATACTGCATGTAATAACAACTAATGAATAAAAAAAAATAAAGCAACACCTTTGGGGGTCTGAGCATATGGAATGTTTCCGAAGAAGGGGAGTCTTTTTCCCTTTGTAAAGTCTAAAATGAAGGAGAATCATCACATCAGTTTTCCGATACATAATCTCTTTCTCTTTTTCCGACTACGACTAGGATTCCACAGTTACATTAGGGGAAAAGCAGCCTTTGATCAAAAGCTGATATGCCTTTACAGACAACATGCATCTCCAAGCAAAGCTCATAATACACATGTCAAAGCTGTTTCCACCAGCCCCTTCTTATCTGCTGCAATACAAAAACAAGCATGTACCAGACCATCTTACAGCACAGACTGAGAAAGAGGAAAAGGGAAAGCAATTTTCTGATGAGCCAGTCAGATTAGTTTAACGAGCGCACTGGAAGCACAGGTTTGCAATAACTGATGCTGAGAAAGTTTGAATACAACAGAATTGGATGGAGATGTTCTGAAGAATCAGTACAAACAAAGGAGATCATGCCTTGTTATGAGGGAATAAAAAAAATTAATACTTGCCAACTTTTCTTGTTCAATTCAGCAAAATTATTTTTCAATGCTATAGTGTCTGGAAATAGGTCTGGTTTAGGTCTTATTTGTTTCTGTGCTGAAACTAGTGTAAATATCAGTAGAAATGTGGATTTACATATTCATATTTTTACAGTACAAATAAGTTCTCTCTCATTACTTACAGCTTAATGCAAGTAAAAAATTTCTGATACAAAATTCTGGAAAAATTAATGAGCAATTCATGCTCCTTAAGAAGATTCGTACAATTTCATAAATCCCTTAGGCTTTTTATATCAACACTGCCCATCACTACTTCAAATATGTATCATAAAATACAAAATTGCAAAATATTCCAACTTCGTCTGCTAGAAGTTTCACATTGTATAAAAACATGCATAATAGAGATGCTCTAAATGCATTGATAAGTTTGAAGTCATACACAGCAAAGAAGTTGAGCCCTCTTTCACCCTGTTGAGGCTGTGCCAGTGAGAACGGTATTTTAACCTCAATAGGAATTTTCAGTGCATTTAAATAAAAACTATCATGCAGTCAGTGCACGAGTGCACTGGCCTTGGAAATACCTCTGTTCTCAAGAATTTAAAGAAATACACCTGAAACCTCCTATGTCACAAAAATTGGCCAGTACTTTGAATTAGAAGTAAAAATATAATATCCAAGACCAATCAAGTGAAGCAGTCAAGTGTAGCAGGACACAAAGAAGTCTGTATGTATTTAAAAGCAAGCTGTTATAGATACACCTTACCATTTCCCTGGCATTCCTGCAGAGAGCCATATCAGGATCCAACTTATCACGCATAAAGTAGTTCTTTTCCTTCATCTCTGATCTGAGAGTTTGTCCCTTAATTAAGTATATATTAGCCATATAAGGAATATTCCATACTCCTCTGTAAAACAAAAAAGCACACATATAGTTTAAAGCCACAAAAACTAATTTGTTGCCTATTCTATCTAATCAGCATCTCTGTATTTGCTGACAAGACTAAGTCAGTTTCAAGGAAACATAGCTGAAAGATTCCCAAGACATTTGAAAAACTACAGCTGGACATTGTGGACATCTCAAGTGTAGGCGTAGACAATAATTCAACTTTTATGAAGTATTGTTATAAAAAAAAATAGAAAGGTCAAATTCCCTAAAGAGTTTTAACTAGAAATGTACTTCATGTTTCCATAGTTAAGGCAATCAGTCAAACTCTTATAACATTATTCTACACTACCAGATGGAGAAAGTAACTCTAAAGCAGATTTTTAAGTGAGTTTAAAGACTTCACTGAGCCCTCACACAGCTGGTCTGACCTCCTCACACAAATACCCACGGACCACAGCAGGCCACGTATTTGTGTCAGTTGGGCCAATATCAACAAAGCAGCATTGCTGTCACAACACTTGCTCTGCAGATTTCCCCCCTCCCAGTGCCACGAGCACATCTTACAGTGCTATTGAAAACAAGCCAGTCCTATGCAAGCAGTCAATCTGTTTCAGGCCTTTTTTTGTTCTTTCAGGGCAATGGAAAGGCATCATCAAATGGGAAAGTCAAGCTTAGAACAACTAAATGCAGATAAAATAAGTGCAAGGAGAAGGTGTGGATGCAGCGTGTTCATCCCACTCAAAGAGGGGAGGCTGTAAAACACCGCGCATTGCACATGGACACCCAAACCTCACTCATTTAGAGAAAGGACAATCCCAAAAGGCTATGTGACAAAGTATTTCTAAAGAGCTCCTTAGGATATATCTGAGATAATATACAGGGAGAAACACATTAAGAGATTATAGTTGTTCAGTTCACTACACATTTGCCCCAGAGAGATGAAAAAGTCATTTCATGAATGGAATGATCATTTATTTTGACCGAGGTTCCTGGGATACAGAGTTCTGGGTTGGATCTTTGTCTTGCCATTTTCTGTATTATGCACTGCTAGAGTAACCACACACAATCAGATAGGTACTAGTAACGATTATGGCCCTTACCAGTACCAGCTCATTGTGTTAAACACTTTGCTTTTTAAATTCAAGCTGTGAATGGGAAAAAAACAAATGTGAAAACAAATGCATTCCTATTAAATAGAAAAAGCTAAACAATAAAACTAACCTAAGCTCTTCAAGAATATCAGATTGCATGAAAATGTAAGAATGTGTTGCCAATAACCATACTGGGTGTCTTGACTTTAAAAAATTATATTACAATTACTTACACTCTGTTCCCTTGGACAATATCAACATAATCTTCTGATCGAGCGTAATAGCCATCTGGACTCAAAGCACCCCAGAAATTGGACCAAAGCTTCCCATGACGAGTCACAAGTGGAGCAATTATCTTTCTGTGAAGTGACATATTAAAGAAGAAAAATATTAACTGTTATATGTAGACTGTATGTCAAAATATACAAGCCTTCCTCAGTTTGGAGTGTAGTGTAGTTGAAACACCAGTGACTATCAAATCTCAGAACAGCTATTCTGAACTTAAGCTGGAAGTTACAGCATCTAAGTATCCACTGTCCAGAAAGAACACCAGTGTAACAAAAGCAAAGATTCCTATGAATCAGAGGTGGCTTGATTTTCACTCAAGTAAAAAAAAATACTGTCCATAGCGTAATGACAAAAAGCATCACAAAGTCAAAGAGAAAAAAAAAAAAAAAAAAAAAAAAAAAAAAAAAAAAAAAAAAAAGAAAAAAAACAACAGTGAAACTTAGCTTGCCCAAAATTTAATAGAGTCAAAAGGTGAAAATCTAAGTTGACCAGAATAAAAATAATAAAATGACACTTGGTTTCAGAGGGTGCCTACTGGTAGACATATTTTGCAAAACTTCTGTTTCTTCCACCTAGTGTATCTGGCTTTCAGTCTCTTTCTAAAACAATTAACATTACAAGGAATATAATACAAAGGACCAACAGCCACATCTTTATTTAAGCTCCATCCCCACTCTCTAGTAGGTCAAAACAGACATTGGTAATTTCTCTTTTTATAATACATCAGAGATCTCCAATTTGTTATGAAGAGGCAAACACCACCTATCTAGCTAACAAGGGAAGTTACAAATTGGCAGGAGTGAAATGCACAGCATTCACAGCGGGTCTAGTCTGCTGAAAGCAGCTGCTGCTAAAGTCACAGCTTCGTATAACTTAACAGATCATCTAATACAAGGAGAAAGTGGTCATTGCAGCCACTTCATCTCCAATACCTTTCCACTATTCTATTGCATCTATGATTATAAAAGAAAGTAGCAATACTGCAATACTAGACTAAAACTTCAGGGATGTTCTGTTTTGGGGTTTTTTTTTTGTTCTTGTTTGTGGTTGTTTTTTTTTTTTTAATTTTGTGTGTGACCAACTTTTAAATCATTAGTCAGTGAAATCTTAATTCCATTTTATAAAATCTGCTTACACCATACCATTCCCTTCAGAAAAGCTTCAAAGCATTTGAAATTCACACCAGGAATTGTTGCTTGACAGCCACAAAATGCTGTGTGAATTGCTGGCCTCCAAGCCCATCACATATGAACTACGGCAATCAGATATCACAGGTAAACAACAAGGATCTAACTCTGCAAGAAGAGACAGGATCTTATTTTCTCTGGATGGGCTCACAGAATCCCTTCAAGTTGGAGAAAATTCTGTAAAATCAAGAGATATACTGCACCTGTTCTGTTCTATTAGTATTCTTAAAGTTTTCGGGTTTGTCAGCACGACATCTGCATCTATGCTGAAGTAATAGTCACATGCTTTATCCTGGCGACAAATGTCCCTAAAAAGATGAAAAGGAATGGTTAGCTCACCCATGTCCAGAAAAGATTCACAAACAGCATCACAAAAAAAAAAAAAAAAAAAAAAAAAAAAAAAA
>JAAGAY010138893.1:10216-20738 GCA_011801015.1 Ardeotis arabs
TGTAATATAGTAAAAGAAAGGTGTATTTAGCTCACAGTACTGTGACAAACTAAAAGGAGATTTAGAAACCTGGATCAGATGCCTTATATTTTTCTTAAAAAAAAAAAAAAACAAACAAAAACAAACAAACAAAAAAAACCCCTAAGTGATCTCTAACCTTTACCAGGTTCAATAAGAGCTACTATGCACTGTCCTAATGGAAAATGGCGGGCAGGGAGCAAGCCATTAATTTATATAGCTAGATATCAGTACAGTCACTTAATAGTGAAGTATGAGCTTATTAAATAAGCTTGTCTTGTAAATAACTGCATATGTCTGCAACACAGTCATTGGACAAAGATGCTACAGATGTAATCTGCTGATCTGAATAGTAATCAAAACCTTATGGAGAGTGTAAAACAAAAAGTATAAAGAAATATACATTTAAAGACCTTTTCTTAGTCTTCTTGGGAACTACAAGAATAACAGCTGGTAAAGAGAAATATAAAACAATTTCACAGGCAGTGAATAGAAACTAGAAAGAGGAATTTAATTTGTCCCATAGACTATTTCTATCAGAATAAATTATTTGCATAGATTCCCACACTTTCAAGAGAAAGCTTCAACCAAGCAGAAGACATATTCTACTATAAAGTAAAATACACAGACTACATTTCTGTGTTTCTGGCAAGGTACACTTGCTAGGCTAAGATCTGGTATAGTGAATTCAGCTTTCCTATGCTAAAAGAATAGTAGGAGATTACAGTAAATGAAATACACTTTTAGAGGAAACGGAACAAGCAGTAGCTTGCTGTCACGCAGGTGATGGTATTGATTTTGTCTATTTTCCCCATTATTACCAAGAGAAGTTGCATTAATTCCATCATAATAGCTTGAAACACTAAAATTATTTTACTTGCTTGCTTTAAAATGTCTATAAACATTGTTTTAGTTTAGGTTCCACGTGATTTGATTGTTTGCGACTGCTTTCTGCAAAGGAAAAGATTTCTGTCACTTCAGAAGATCTGATAAATGGTGAATGTGACAGGCCACATACAAGTCAAGGCAACTGCTGACACGGCTTCCTGCCCGCTCCTCCTCCTCCGGTCCCCTCCACTGCCCAATGCAGCACTTCACTCAGCATTTAGTCTGTCTCCCATAAGGATTACTGCTTATCAACACCTTTTGGGTCTTTTTGTTCAAACTTTCTTCTGCTCAAAGGACTTCAGAGCTATGACTTTGTTGAAGTCACAATAGAAGGCAGAACTTTTTTATTCCATAAATTTAAGCAATCCTTCCTCTTCAAACTTGACCACTAAAGATGTAGTAATGATCTGAGTCAAATTTTCAAAATACCAAAATGACAGAAGTGGTCTTCTACTACTACTACTGCTGCTGACATCACTGTGTTTGGACACACACCCATAGTTTAAATCTTTGGTCAGTCACTGGTCTTGCTTTAACTGGCTGCTCCTTCACTCACAATTTGCTATCTTATGTATACACGTTTTTATGACAGCAATTCCTTAATCAGGACTTTCTCACATACTTGTCCCAATTGAAACCAGCAGGTTTTATTTTGGCCATAACATAGCCCAGCAATTAAGTCTTTATGGCACTTCCCATTAGTAGCCTATTCTGTTCAAAGCTTTACAACTGCTGAACACAATTCACATGTAGCTTTATCATTAGCATAGTTACAATTATTAATAGTAACTTGACTTTTATATTGCACTTGATATTAGACGTTATTTTTTTTTCGAAAATATTCAGTTCCTTTATCCTCATTCTACTAATGAGGAAGCTACACCTGAGACCAACAGACTCTATGCCACCCAAAAGCAGCTAAACCTTTTGCTGCTAACAAAAATATGAATGGAATTAATATTTTTAATTATGAAAATGAAAACTCAAATGGAACAGATTTATAGTTAGTTGCTAGTTGTAGAAAAACTACTGGAAAACTGGAAAACTACTGGAAAATTGATTACATGATTTCAAAACGTATGGTCCTTCAACTTTTGCCTTGTTTTTTTTCCCCCCTCCCTTTAAATCCAAAGCCAGAGAATTCTATTAAAATGGTCCAATGTGTTTAGTGTTGAAAATCCTTCTGTTCTTCATCCAAATAGTAATCCAAAACACAAAATAGTAAATTAAAAATTTTCATCTAAGTCAGCCAGCCATTCAATAATCTATGGAGAACTCTTTGAAAGTATTACTGCCTTAAATAGTCCGTAAATTCAGCTGTAGCACCAATCACCTACAATGCGAAACCTCTACCTTCAACCACTGTAACCAAGAATATTCAATATGTGTATTTATATTACATATATTTATATGTGTGTGTGTGTGTGTGTGTGTGTGTGTATACATATCTATTAAAAGGCCCAAAGTCAAGGCTACTATTCTGATCATACTTTGACTCATTTTCCCCCTATTTCTTTCTATAGAGTACTGAAGGCTGGATTATCAAATGTCAAAACTTCATGTTCAAAGCATAATTCACTTTGCATTTCCAGATACAAGTCATCGTGTCAAATGTGAAGTATAAGTTTTGCCTTTGCACTTCAAAGCCACTAATGAAAATATCCACAAAGCCCTTCCAGTTTCTGATACACAGAAAAAGCGCTGTAAAAGTTTCTGTCAAAATTAATAAAGCAAGCCTACTCTTAAGAAATTTAATACATCTTCTTTTTAAGCTTTCAATGTTGCCAAGTAGCTTTCCCAAGGAAATGAAAGTAATCCTAGATATTCTCACACTTTAAAGCATTACCTTCTTACAGTGAATGCTAACCTCTCCAGCTGTAGAAATCCCAGATTATAGGTGAAACCATGTATTATGTATGTCCAGGTTGCAACAAGGAACAAGTGGAAAGTGCTTTCTAGCAATACTTGTATGCATAATAATATATTTCCTAATCCAAATTCCATGGCTAAAACCTTTAATCTGTTTGCTTTACACTCCACATGCTTATAAATGAAGACCAAATATTGAAAAGAAAGCGATATTTTTGTACATAACTTAAAGCCTACTTCAGTGTAACGATTAACAAAACTAGAAGGTCAAGTTTTTTTTTGTTGGAAGTGTGAAGTGAAGCTCAGCAGATCAGCACAGTATTTTGCAATCAGAGCAATGTTTAACTTTGCTTATAAACCACAAGCCCATCCGGAACAGTGACCTCATCTGAAAAGGGAAAGTGTCACTGCTCTTCTCTTCATCAAACTTTCCACTGCGATATTCCAAGACTCAATTTCTTTACCACTGAGTGACTCACTTAGATATTATTTTTTTTTTTAGACATAGTTTGAATTTGCAATTAATCAATATATCATTTTTATATGCCTCACAGTTTGGAAATACAATTCCAAATGTGGACGTAAGCCTGAAGGGAGAGCACTTACACCGTTACGGACCTCTGAAAGAGAAGGTGCCCCAGATACAAGTCTGCAATACTCACTGAAAGACTGGGTGACGTTACCTGCCATTTAAGATTACATTTTGCATCTCTCCAGATAGCCACAACAGTATAAAGAAACTCTTATCACCCACCACTAAAAAAACAAACAAATGTGGCCACAAAACAGATAAAGCACTAATGTTTAGTTTTGCACCTCAGGCTTAAGTACTGTTCCCACAGTTACCACACCTGGAAGCTACTGAAATCAGATATCCGTGCAAAAGTTGTTTTTCTTCTGCAACACTCAAAGTTCAAAATGTTCCCCGCTCCATCTGAGGCTGAAACCCAAAACTGCCATAGTGTACAGGAGAAGCAGCTCCAGAAAATCCAAGTCTCCAACAGACATTGCTTGACATCTGGGAGACACGGATTTAATCCCTGCTCTTCCTTTAACCACAGCCAAGATACTTGCCCTACTCGCAGGACTGACAGGGAGTCCTCCTGCATCTGTGTCACCATTTATCAATACCCATGGGAGGTCAGAGACAGATGACTTATCTTCTGACTTTCAAGAAGCGCATGTCAACAAGAAGCAAGAAAGTAAATGCTTCAATTATTCTTTATTATGTGAGTGAGAAAAGTAGAGAGGTTTGTTGCATGGCTAGGGGGAGGAACTAAAAAAAATGTTATTTTCTCACAATTTATATTGACATAAGAGAGCCTCATTTACTGAGAACCTCACTGTGATTTATGACTACTTTTTACTGAGCCAAAAAGGGAAAAAGAAGAGAGGTAAGGAGAAAACTGACCCACCACATTATATACTCAGAAGTATTCTACTGAAAAAAAAAACCCAGACCTTCAAAGCTTAAGTTTGCTCTCCTTTTTTTTTTTGTTATTCTATCGCTATGCACTAAACCATATTAATTGAAGTATGTTCTGCTGCTTCAGATAAACAGGCTTTTTGTGTGAAATGTGCAAGTGAGGAGACCAAATTAATTCTAAATCTACTGGAAATTAACAGAGATATACTAAAACCATCTAATTTGGAAAAAAGAGAGAAAGCAAGTGTTTAAGGCAGATGGAACAAAACTATCCATCAATAATGCAGACAGAGGCAGAAGAAATTTAATTAGAAGACTCAATATATCAATCTCTAAGTCAAGCCATTAAAAAGGTTTAAAGAATCACTCTTTTCAAATTATTCCCATTGCAGTACTAGTGAGAAACAAGTTGAAAGCAAATAATTTTTTATAGTATCTCCTTTTGCCATAAACATCCTGTACTTCCGAACTAGATTTTTTGAGGGAAAGTAAAATGCAGCTGTTCCAGAGAAGTTGGTGATGTTCACAAAGGCAGCAAAGAAGACCAGGGGTGCAAAGGAAGCAGCAGATGAACAGAACCTGCTTCAGTCAAACTGAAAGGACTCAACAAATTATACCTACATTGTTCACCTAAAAGATCCTACTACTAGCACTCATACTTTCTGGGTGATTCAGTATTTTGGCATGGTCTTATTCCACAGGCATTATAAATCATGTTTTCTCCATATGCTATGTATCTCTTAAGGACAGAATCTTTACTAAAGATGCCTTTTCACAAAGCAGGAGCAACATGGGTCAAATTAGACAACAGATAACACACCACAAGGTAGCATATCCAGGGATATAAATCACAAGTATGATTATCTTCCTGCCTCACATAACAGAATTTGAAGTGATTTTGTGCAAATATATGTTCAAATTAATTACTATTTTTTTATTCACAGATCAAGCAAAGATCACATATCATATTAAAACCTCTGTCATATTATGTCAGTAGGTTCTATCAAAAGATGTCAAGTTTAAAGATCTCTGGATGAGATTCAGTAACAGTGTAGAAACTGTTTACACTACAGATTCTGCCTTATGCTGTCTATAAAACATCAAAGAGGAAAAGGCAACTCCAGAAATTCCACCTCAGTTACACCTAACACATACTACTTTTCAAAAAGTTTGCAAACATAGTACATTTGCTGTAGAGATTATTGGAAATAATGAAAGGAAATAAAGAAAGGATGATTTAGAAACATGAACATGGCTGCTCACACTGCCACTGGCCATCTGTAGTGTTTCCTAGCAAGGCTACGGGAGAGGCTGGGACCTCAGCCAAAACTCAGTTTCCAAGTGGCTTCAGCACATAAATAGATAAATAAAAAGGAGGAAGGACTAGGACACCAAAAGTGCAATTGTCAAATGCATATACAATGCAAGAGGTACTTCTATTCTGTGAAATCTCTCTGTAACAAATTAGCTTGAAAAGGTTTTGGATAAAAAAATAAAACCAAATACACTTTTAGAAGATACACCGCAATTAGAATTCCTATTTACATTTGCATGTGCTTCCAGCTTTTTTTTAAATTACTGCTACATACAATTTTCTGCACAAACTTTAATAAAAAGTTTGTTGTATTGCATCATCTATTTTACTCCAGTAGCACTCTTTTTAAAAAGAAATTTAAACTTTACAGTTTATGCACATTATGTTTTAATATATACCCGTTTGAGATAACCGTAACATAAACATAATTTGACACCTCTTATTTCTTTGAAGTCTACTATTGTCTATGCCTTCATTAGGCATAGAAATTGAAGTAGTCCAGACCAGAGAGATGTTTTCTGAATGACCAATGGCTTTTTATATTAGATAGAAACCATAAAGTACTCAACAGTTCATATCTATATCTAGATCTTGTTCTACCACAAAAGCTCCCGCTTCTGTATCTTAAGATGTAAAGCTGTTCGTGTCTATGATGCAAAATAATATACATAAAATACTTTTTAAATGTTAGCATATACATCATTATAATAGATTTATAAATTAGAATTTACATTCCCATGTTCCGGGCTTCTGCTTGACTCAGATTTTCTTCAGGTCCAACAATTTTTATACTTCCGATAACGTTCTTGGCTTTTTCCCAAAATTTCTTGATGTGCTTTTCATGGTAAACTTCCTGTAACCATGTTAACATTGTTTATAGTGAATGAAAAGTACAAGCTGCTGTGAAATCATAAACATAGTGTCCAAGAACACATTGTATTCTATCCTAAACAAACAGATGGCAAACAGTATTTGAAGATGTTCCAGTATATTTGTCATTAAAAAATTTCTGTCCAAAATTTTAGCATAAGAATCCAATACATCAGCAATATAAATCAAAACTGTACCTCCACACCAATGATTCAAGATTCACAAACTATTCATGCAATATTTTTTTCAGGATATTTATTTTACAATCTTCAAAACCCATCCTACAACCTCACTGGCACACAGGAGTTTTCAATCTCACTCCAGAATGGCTCTAGAGAGGGAGCTGCCACCTGTACCCAGCTGGACAGTCACAGTCACTGTTTCTTTAAAATGCAGTCACAGTGATTGTATCTATATTTTTTAATTACTCTACCTCTAATTTAAGAGATGTCAGCTCCATGCAATGCTTCCAACCCAGTGCCCTCATTTGTAGCTTTTGCGTATTATGGCTAATGCTAGAATAATTAAAAGACTGGGTAGGGTTTTCCCCCATCCTATGACAAAAAAAAAACCTATTCAGTCTTTTATATTCATTTCAAATACCATATGACTTCTGGCTGAAGCAACGAAACCTAGCATAGCCTACAATTCCTATGTGCGTATCACATCTATACCCTTAACATCCCCTTAGAAAAGCACACTGAAGACTCTAAAGATAAACTCTACTCAGGCCTTTTGTGCTACGATATCAACAGTAACGCACGCCAAGTAAAAAAAGGGTAGAATTTTGTATTTTCCTCCCATTTGTCTTCCAGCCCAGCTTTTTCCAAAAACTTACACACACATCACCTCCCTTATGAAAACAGCAATACTGAAGTCACTGGTGAAGTATCAGCAAGGCTAGATCATTACATAATTAGAAAAAATAAAATTAAAAATTAAAAAAGCAACTTATCTGTACTGCCATTCAAAATACACCAGTCTTCCCAAGGCACCCAGCAGGAGCACCAAGAGAAACAGAAATGCACAGGGATATCAACAAGACGAAAAGCAAATCCAATGTCAACCATTGGATAATAGTTAGTAATAACATGCTTTGACTTTTTGTCAGTCCTAAGTGGTCAGGCACTTGGCCTAGGTGATTGGTGTAGGTCCCTTCCAACTGGAACTATTCTATTCTTATTCTACGCTATTGTTTTATGTCAACCAGTACTTCCCCCAGAAGCATACACTTTAAAATACAATCTTTTTCATTACTAAAAGAGAAAGAATCTAAGCAGTTTCTTTAAATAGACCTCAGTAAACACTGTCACAATTTCATTTGTGTATTTTTTTTTAACTTCTGCATACTAAATTCTGAAAGATTATCTCTTCCTATGCAGTTTAACTATGTACATACATAAAACCCATATACTCTTTCACACGCTTTCATTCATATCATCATTTCCAAAATTGAAGCTTTGCACAATAGTAACATCATACTCACATTATTATGAATGAAGATACTGAGTGCCTCCTTTGGGTAGTCCAGAGTCAACAGTCTGTCTAAAAATCTAGGTAGGAAAGGAGTGGGTTGTTCAATGAAAACACCAATTTTTACTCCTGGATATTCCTAAAAAAAAAAAAAAAAAAAAAAAAAAAAGTTAAATTTACAAGAAATTTACAAGATTTTTTTAAAGTAGTTAAAGAATAAATACCACAAAATATTGTACCCATCTGTACTTTAAGCCAAAGACTACAATACCCTTCCACAGACTAATATGCACCATTTCCTCCGACCATTATAAGTGGGCTCTGCATTACTTCCCTACTCACTGATTTTATCGAGACCTTTGATGAACTAACTAGAATTTTTCCGCTTGCATCCAAGGACACTGAAGTTTTATCCACTTTATTTAATGTGGATTTGAACAGTGGTATGAAGTACCAGTTTGTATGTGCTTGATACAGAGATCATGACCAGTAAAATATCCTAGACAGCACTTTTGTGTATTCCTAAAATATATTAGTACATTATGAAAGAAAATATTAGTACATTATGAAAGAAATTTAACCTTCAAAGGCCTTGACTCCTACAAAAAGAAACGCACTCATTAAACAAAAATTTTTTCCACCTCTAAAACAGACAGACAGTATAAATGTCTAACCCACTACAAGGCTCAGAGAGAAACCTTATACAAGTACAGAAGGATGCAAGTTAGCTTTTGTTAAGCAAGCCAACACCCACTTGAAAAGTGTCTGGATAAGCCATCAGCACATGTTGAGATTTCATTATCACTGTGTACATCAGAAATCCAGAAACATACTGGCAAGCACACCAGATTGGAAATATTAGGCACCAATGTTTACCTTGACTACATCCTACTCACAGCTCCATCTGCAAACCTAAGACATACTCATGCAGACATCCTAATAGCTTCAAAACAGCTGATGAAGACAAGTACATTGATGTGTCTTGACAAAAGCAACTGTAATATTCTCTGGCAACCACTCCACTGAGGCTGGTGTGATGGCAATGGGTACCATCGATTGCGAGTGATGAGGAAAGCAGTGCGTGCCATCGGGCTTGCTAAACTGAACATGCACATGTGCTACCAATAACAAAACTGCTACAGTAATTTATTTTCCATATTTCTCTAATTCTAAAGGCATTTTCCTCTTGTTTTCCAGGACAAAGATAAGCAGGTTCAGGCTGGAACTGCAAAGGTTGTAGGGACAACCAGGAATTACTAACACTCCTTCAATACATCGAAGTGTGAACCAGTTGGCTCCTATGTCAACAGTAACATCTCAGGAGTGTGACCAAAGCAAAACAGTGTTTAAAAAACTAAGAATTCCTGCAAACTGCATCTCCTCAAAGCAGAGAGTTCATCGATTCAGACCCCAGATCACTGTACTATAAAAAGTTGTCACTGCATAATCTGAGTCTAGGTCAGAATTAACAATTTTAATACCCAGCATTTTGAGTGTATCAAGTCTGAAATTTTTGTTCTTCCCAATTACATCTCAGCAAAAACAGTTTGGGAATACTCAGTCTGCACTTGGATGTTAGATCATCTCTGTCAGATTTTCTCATTTTCACTAAGGTCATCCATTTGCCTTTTAAAGTTTACTTTTTCACAACCAGTAGGTAAGTGTATGACAATTTTTGGAAGAAAATATAGGACAGTGCTCTGTGTAGTCGTACTGAGACAAAGTCCAGGATCCCTTGCCACAAGAGGAATCAGTGAAGCAAGAAAATCAGCAAGGTCATCTTTTCCAGTCACACTGGGAAGTCTCCATGCCAGCAACAAACTTTAGGATTTAAGACATAGCTCTAGGGTGAATAAGTTTATTGTCCAATTTAACTTAGGTTTTAGCAAAAAAAAAAAAGAAAAAAAAAATCCACCCCTTAAGAAAAGTGGCAAAAATTTACACTCGTTGAGCTGAGGTGCGTTCTTCAACTTATTTACCATTACATGCTTTGACCTGGGCAGGTAGTAATTTGAGAGTGGCGTGGGCTGCTGACATTAACAAAGAAAGCAGTTACTGAGTTTTTCCACACCTCAGCTGTGGTCAGAGCATGGGAGGTCTTGCTCCTGTGAACAGGACAAGGACTGAGAAAAGACTCCGTGTTTGTTGCTCTCAGCTCCTTCACAAGTAACCCTGAAGCTCAGCTTTTCACAGGCCATGCTCCCAACACCTGCTCACACTGACTCAGTATCTTAGGCTCTTCTGCTCATCCATCACAGAACAACCTGCACAGCTCATGGCAATTCTTCCACCCACCTCCGCCCATGACGGAAAGCAATGTTATTTCAGCTCCTTGTTCTACACTGGAGCTTATCTGTTTTGTACCGCTGAAGTCAAGGTCTGTAGGCAAGCCCAGCCCGAAACACTGAAACCACAACACCTAAGCATATTGAGTCAAGGAAATGGCCACAAGTTGTACCAGAGGAGGTTTAGATTGGACGTGAGGAAAAACTTTTTCTCCCAAAGAGTGGTCAGGCACTGGAATGGCCTGCCCAGGGAGGTGGTGGAGTCGCCGTCCCTGGCAGTGTTCAAGAGGCGGCTTGATGAGGAGCTACAAGATATGGTTTAGTAGCTGTGGCAGCAATGGTAGTGGGAAGACGGTTGGACTAGATGATCTTATAAGT